>JBAMJV010005653.1:0-155087 GCA_037951105.1 Echinarachnius parma | reverse complement strand
CGCCCAAAATGGAAATATACGTGATCCGAAAATAGCGTAACCTGATTGGTTGATTAAGTACGGGACATGCAATGTCACGCAAACTTTTGTTTGAGCGATTAGCGGCTGCTAGGCGTAGGGCAATATCAACACTAGTTTCCCGGCATATTCTTGTCAAATTTACGAAACATTATTTGTAATGCAGGTTTAAGTATTTAAGTATCGAACAGTTACAATACTTTTTGACAATAGTTTGCTCAATATTACGATGTTAATTGATATTTTCAGTTTTCATTATTTCGGAGGGCGACATTTGTTTAGTCCCACATACTACCAAGTGTGTTGTATATAATTTTAAATGTGGGAATTCGGATACAGGTGTAACGTTGGCATCTCGATGTGTAAACATTCTGAGAAGTCTCTGTACGTTTTACCTGCAAAATAAAATGAAATGATTTGGCAGTGTTTGAAATCAAAATAATGGTTTAGACTCCTGAAACCTTTAAACTAATTGCAAATGAAAGCCTATTGACTTAGAATAGTTGTCTTAGCACCCCTCCCACGCCCACCCTGGCACCCACCCTCTGCCTCCCCCCCCCCCCCCTTCTGCCATTATTGTTGATGAAAAGCAAGGCAGATTTTTACTGTAATGTTATATATTCATGTATTTATATATACACAAATCAAATGGGATTCTTTATTTTTTCTAATCATTTTTTTCAAATTCCAGAAAATACTTGGTAAATGAATTGATACAACACAGAGAATCTATGCATTTGAGATGCATTCACTGGGTCGCACTTGAACATTTTGACCAGAAAATTCCATTTCACTCTCGACGAGCACACTCCTGCACTCAGTTCAGCATATCCATTCAGCTTTAGTTCAGTCATTCACAGAAGCATACAAACGCACTCATCACTAGTAATCGCATTGTAGGTTTATATTTTTAACAATAATACTTCACAAAACAAATAATGCACAGCACAGTTTAATTAGTGTAAACCAAAAGAAAGGTTTATTCAATACTGACAATGATGTAAAATACACAAGTAAGATGAACAATAGAACACATTTTTTACCTCATAAAGAGGTATTTTTAACACTTGGTGATATACAAAAACAATGTTTATTTGATATATCATTCCTATACGATACGATGCTTAGTCCTGTAAATCATTTTCGTCCCTAAATAATGTATTATAATCCTTGAATATGGATGCATTTATTTGCTTCCCTACATATTAACTGTTCTAACTGTCTATTTTGATGATTTTAAAATGATAGGGATTCAGTACACTTTCTATTATCAAACAGAAATTCTCTGCTCCTTACACTATAATATTAATTTTAAAAAGCTGTAATAGATATAACTGCATATACTTGGCATAAACTTGGCTCCTATCTTTCCGCAAGTTCATGTTTTTTCATGCAACATGTCTACAGTAATGTTACACTTCATACACTACCCATGTTCGTTGAAAATTAACACATTATTTGTTCGACAAGAGTAAAATAAATGAAGGCACACTCTGAAATGTGTGGGTTTTATATATAATATACTATTGACTTGTATACTCTTGAGAAGTGCAGAATGGTAACAATACTTAAGTCACTTCCAAACTGCTGTAAGCAAATAAGAGTTGTACGTTTAATTGGCAAGTGCTTAACAATACAGAAATCTATGATATGGAGAAAATCTATGGCATTATTCTCACACACCATTTTCTAAGAAAAGTATTCATATGCTGTAGATAATATAGGATTTCTCGGTCAACTTCGTAAGTTTTGCACACAAATTAATTTTATTTTCATTCTATTTCGCCGATTATCTCACCGTAGCTGTTATTTTTCAAACAAATTCGTTTTTTAGCATTTGAATTCATAACAATTTCATTCAAAAACATTTTATTTTCATTTGAATTAAAACGTGTTTCTTTTTCGTAAAATTTTCATTCAATTTAAAGCGAGACGATTCGGGATTACGTAACAACGTCTTCCGTGATTTCAATTTCGTTTCTAATTTGCATACAACTTCACACGTTTTGCAAACAAATTAAACATTTAAATCTCATCCAGTATATAATCATAATTATATAGAACCCTGCAAGCTTAGTTCCATGCTAAATCTATTTCAGATCGTACGCCGTCGCTAAGCAACAAACATTTATTCTAATTGTCTGAACTAGGGGTGTATACCCAATAAATCATCACTATTAAGCAACTGAACGAGCATGTGTTTAGATAAATATAACCTAGCTACACCATCGATAGAGAATTAGCATTGAACTTAGCAACAGTGACTTTTTATGAATATGCAATGATATAATTATGCATATGATAATTTGGTGTTTACTTGACTATTTATTGGAGTGGCGTACCATAATGGGACATTACATATGTTTTTGTGTCTTGTTTATTTGTTTGTTTGTCTGTTTGTTTGTTTGTTTGCTTGTTTGTTTGTTTTGGGTTTTTTTCTTGGGGGGGGGGGGGGTACAAACGATTTTTTGTTTACGGGAGTGTGCCTCACGGAACTCTGAAATAGGATGATAAGCTGACCAAAAGCAAAACATATAGGGATGGGTTGGCAGGCCTTAGGACGATCGTCCCCTTGCTGAAGAGCGCGGGTTCGAAGCAAGTGAAGGCCCCCATGATGGTGGCAGTCCTGAAGAGGAGGGCAAAGCGCTAATGGGGGCTTCGCGAACCGATCATCTCCGTCAGGAGCACAAGGTGGGCCAGGGATGGGTTGGCAGGCCTTAGGACGATCGTCCCCTTGCTGAAGAGCGCAGGTTCGAAGCAAGTGAAGGCCCCCATGGTGGTGGCAGTCCTGAAGAGGAGGGCAAAGCGCTAATGGGGGCTTCGCGAACCGATCATCTCCGTCAGGAGCACAAGGTGGGCCAGGGATGGGTTGGCAGGCCTGAGGACGATCGTCCCTTTGCTGAAGAGCGCGGGTTCGACTGAAAAATATGAATCATGAAATACATATAGTTATATTTTAATGAAAAATCATTTACTGTTCAAAATTTACGAGCTGAAAGTAACAAGCTAAAATTATCATGGATGCTAGGCATATTATACAATCTGTTTACATTATTTTTTTACTGACCCGAGATGATTTTCTTGCTTTTAAACATGGTTGTTTCAATAAAAAAAACACGGGGGCGGCGGGCGAATTCGCCCCCGAAACGCCCTAAAACGCCCCCTTTTTTTAAAGAATTTTTTAAAGCATTTTTTCTGTTTGGATTGTGATCAAATGCTTATAAAATGATCACTTACATCATAACAGCTTAATAGGAGCCCTGATATTGGAAAAGGAGACAACAATTTGTTGCCCCCGAGAGTCGGAAAAGTAGTCCCCGAAAGTTGGAAAAGTAGCCCCCGAAAATGGAGCCCCCAAAATAAAAACGTTCATTTGTTCACTGTTCAATATAATCTTATAAATAATTCTTGTAAGAGATTTAAAAAGTAAACTTTAAAAGTACCCACTCAAAAGAACATTTGTGTTTTCCCATGAAACATACCTTTTTTTTCCTCCTTTTGTGGGTGGGTCTCCTAACCTTCCTCTTCACCTTCCTCCGCACATAGCGGCTCCTGGCTCCTGGAAGCTTCACAAAACTCTGACTCTGAGTGGGCGCCTTTCTCCATCCTACATGTACATGAACATCCCGATACGGTATAAGGATACCTGTCTGGTACTCCAGAATATGCCGGTTGGGTGGCAGCTGTGGAGGCTCCTCTACCTTACAAGGAAATCTCTGCAACCAGAAACCATCGGGAAAGAGAATGTCCTGTTTTGGCCTCCAGGTTTCACGTTGTTTTTGGCGTGGTGCACTTTTTTTTCTCGATAAAAATAAATGTCAAGGTTTTTGTCTTTCCATGGATTGCACTTTCTTTTTTTTTTCCTTGGTGTCCACAATCTCTGCAGCTCCACTGGTATTCTATGACTATGTGTTTGTTTTGATTTAAAAGAACCAGCACCAAGTCTTAATCAAAATTCCTCAAAGTGCTTTGATAGAACTGTCACACCTTCTTGATTTAAATGTAGTCCATCTCTAGATTTAGTTTTCCATTTTAGACCATCAAATGCATTTGAATGAAGAATTATCACTGTCATTGTACATAAAATATATATATTGGGGGCTCCGGTACAGCGCCCCGGCCCCCAACACCCCACAACGCCATCTCTTGCTTGGGCTACTCCTCTAATATTGTTTAGTAGGTTAAATATTTCATTTAAGACCATCAAATGTAATTGAAAGAAGAATATTTACTGTGATTTCACATTATATATCAATGCCCCCACCTTCCCGACGCCGCCCCCCCCCCCCCCACGCCCCCATTAAAAAGAGGGTCACTGGTTTGATCAAGTTGTATGAAAAACCTTTAACAACATTATTTTCAACCATCAAATGTATTGAATGAAGAAGAAGCTTTGTGATTGTACATACATTAACAATTGGGGGCTCTGGTACAGCGCCCCCATCCCGAACACCCCACCCAACGCCCCTAATTGCAACTTTTGACTTGGGCTACCCCTTTTATATTTTTGAAACAGTTTAGTTTTTCATTTTAGACCATCAAATTTAATTGAACGAAGAATAATCACTGAGATTTTACATTAATTATCAATTGGGGGCTTCGGGACAGCGCCCCCGCCTCCAACGCCCCTAAATGCAATTTTCAACTTTGGCAACCACTCTTATCATTATTGAGTAGGTTAAATTCTTCGTTTTAGACCACCAAATATAACTGAATGAAAAATTATCACAGTGACCTACATTAATTATCGATTGGGGGCTCCGGTACAGCGCCCCCGCCCCTAACGCCCCTAAATATAATATTTGACTTGGGCTCCCCCTCTAATATTGTTAAGTAGGTCAAAAGGAAGCTGTGTGCCCAAAATGGCGCTTTTGTCACTCCGGTATAAACGATTTTCATGAAATTTCACGCTATTGAAGCCACCTGACTTCGACTACTAGCTGAGCTGAGCTAGCTGCGCGCGCTCATCGCATCATGCATCTGCACTGCACTGTAGCTGTACTGTACTGCCACTGGTACAGTACTATACTGACTGCACTATCCGATTATCCCCTATAGCTAGTCTAGACTAGTCCTGCATGCATGCGTGCGCATGCATGCAAATGCAGCGCAGCTCAGAGGACCGGCCCGCGGCCTATAGGCTAGTCAACATGGAGCAGAACAGGGAGAAAGTAAGTTTGTTAAGCCCATTTTAAACCGTTTTCGGATTAGATATGATACTAATAGTTAGGCTATAGATTATTTCCTAGGAGGTGATGAACAGTATAGGAAGGAAAAGAAGAAGTAAGAGTATCGGTAACTTCAGATCTACTCCTGATCCGGGCGCAGCTTTAGTACTATACTAACTTAGTTAGCTTCTTATTCTTAATCTTTAAGTTTTGGGAGAGTGGTTGTTTTGTTTCACTTCCAAAGGCAAAGCACGATAATACGAATGAATACCTCAATTTACTTTTGTGTACAAAAGGATTTGCCATCAAATCCACTCTAAGACCTGAATTTAGCAACAAAACAGTGGAAATATATCTATTTATTGGACCATCATGACCATAGTAGATCGATAGCACACGCACGGTCGTGTACAGTGGTTTATCATTTTATGTACAAAACAGTACATAGCATAGACTATTACTTAGTATTAATTATGTAATGACACGCACACACACAATGATACACAGAGAATACATGCACGATACACCAGTGGCTTGGGCTTGGCAAGCCGGAGTTACGGGGTAAAGAATGAAGCAAGTATGGCCTCATTTGAATAAAATCTCCCCATACTTATGCTAACATGATATAATCATTGAAAAAACAGGCTTGGAGTTGGAGCATGACTATATCTTTTGCCCATGCATTAGGCCTACTATGTCATTGAAACAATGCGAAGACAAGTTAAGCAAGTTTTAAAAAAATGTTACGTTCTCGGCGAATACTTTACTTGGGCTTTAATTAGATCATATCTAATTGTCTTGGCCCAGATACAATTGCTAGTAAATGGCAATGGATTGAACAATGCAACATTCCACTATCTAACGTATATCTCATATTTTTTTATTAGATCTCGGATCCAGATCTAGATCTCGAATCCAGATCTAGATCTCGGATCCAGATCTAGATCTAGAAATCTATAATAAATGCAAAGTAATTAAAATTCTTTTCAATGTTGAAATTAGATGCAGAGCTACCGATGTTTTAATGTTAATTTTGATATTATTTATTCCATTTTCTTTTAAATTCATCCAGCGGCGAAAAAGGAGAAAGCCCATAGAGGTGGCAAAAATATACTGCAGTGGACCAGATCCACCAGGATTTAAAAAAAAAATAGTTGATCCTGATATAGGTGAGTTGAGAATCATATATTACAGTTCAAGTTGATTTTTCCTTCCTACTTGCCCATTGTTTGAAGCTGTAACAGATTGCACGTAATCAAAGTTGATATATGCATGTATGAATTTTTTTTTCAGTTTTAGGGCAAGGCCATTTTTTCTTAGGGCACTTTTTCCTAAGTACAGCACCAACGCAAATATCTGAAAAGGGCACCAAAATCTCCAAGGCCAAACAGGAGATTTTGGATGGGGCATTAAGGCCAGTAAGGGGGGCATCCAAGGTCATAGCCTCTGTGGCCTTCGATTAATTTAAGCCCTGCTACATGTACAGGAAAATTAGGAAATTTTTATTTTTATTTAAAATGTGATAGATGTTATGATACAGAGGCATGTTTAAAAAATACATCTATCTATATATCTGGTATTAACTATCCCAATCATGATTAAAAGGTAATTGATCACCTTAGGGACACATTGTCGTAAATACCATTCGTATGAATATTCCTTTATGGAATAGCATTTACAACGTCCAAAAATCCTTGCTTAGTCAATTGATGTAAATTTTTTATATATCTGACTATAAGAGTTCGTTTTTTTTTTTTAATACACTGATATACAAAAGGTACAGTAAAAACCATTTTCAACTTTCTGAGGAAATGACATTTCATTGATTTTTTTACCATTCGCTATGTAAGAATGCTGCTCGTCACAAACCCAAAACTTTGGATTATAATAACTTTCTTAATCTCTAATGGATTTACCTCAAACCTTCACCTATATTTTTAATTATTTTTTTTTGCTATTTTTACAACAAACTTTTCTTTAATTCATTCTTATCTTTTTGTGATAAATGTGTTTGTTTTCAATATTTTTTTAAAGGATATGGTATCTTCACAACTAAGTCGTTCAGTCAAGGTGATTTTCTATTGGAGTACCAGGGGTTGTGCAGCCAAATTTGTTCTGAAGATGATGATGAGGATAACGAATACACCTTTGTGTATAAACACAAATCAAAGCAGTACAGGTATACTATTTATCGTTTAATATACCTCTAAATGTAAAAGAGTGGAAAAGCACTCAAAAAGAAGTTAAATTCCTTGTTAAAAGAATATAATAGGGAACAATTAACGCTTCACACTTCACCACATAAGGTGTTTGGTAATGGTCATTAAGTGTCAGTGTACCATGTCAAATAAATTCCAGTTGGTTTTGCGTGGTTATAACTTTCCAGTTGAACTTGTTTAACTCGGTGAAATTGACCCACATTCATGGTTCCCAGTTCAAACACCATTAAAATTGGCAAATTTTTTATTATGTACACAAGCCTATGTGGGCATGACAGGGTTCCTTTTGTGAGGGGGGGGGGGGGGGGCATCTGCCATCTCGGGACACTCTGCCGACCATTTCCCCGTCGGTTTAACTTGGGTTATTTTTCATACATACAAGTTGGGATTTTGTATACACAAGCCTATGGAGGTCCAATATTTGGGGGCGTCTGCCCGGGACGCCCGACCACTTAAGGTGTTTGGTAGTGGTCATATACATGTCAGTGTACCATGTAAAATAAATTCCAGTTGGTTTTGCGTGGTCACCTTTCCAATTGAACTTGCTAAACTCTGTGAAATTGACCCCCGTTCATGATTCCCACTTCAAAAACAGTCAAAATAGGTAAATTTTTCAGTTTGTACACAAGCCTATGGGGGATAAAATCTTAGGGGACGTCTGGCGGATACGCCCCACCGCTTAAAGCGTCAGTCATTAGTCATTCATGTAATAGTAGCCTATGCCAGACATTTTCCCGTTGGTTTCAAGTGTCTACCTTCCCAGCTGATCTGGCTCATTTTTTGGCCTCTTAAAAAGGCTCCCACAGCCAAATCCACCACTCAGGACATGCCAGACGCCCCATTAATTGTATTGTGCGAGATGGGGAATCGTGTCAAAAACGTGAAAATTGTCTACCCTCTCAGCTAGGATAACCGGCGCTAGCACCTGCTCTATCACAAAAAAGTTCAACGTCGCCAATCGTTGAATCATTTTTTTTTTTTTTTCCTGGATCACAGGTGCACACCTCTACGGATCATTGAAAATGATCTTGCACAAGTAGCTTAAATACGGCATGCCCCGAGTGAGTGGACACTAATCATTCAGTTGTGTCCACTCGTTTAACCCTAACTAGGCCGGGCTTTTTTGGCTGTTCTGTGGCCAGAGGGAGGGGGGGGGGGGGGTTGATTCAACCCCCCCCCCCTCCCCGGCATTTTTAGGGTTAAAACTACCGGTAGTAAAAAATATCCAGTCTGCAATCGATATTGTGCAGAAAACAGTCTCACCCTGTCAGCGAGTGAAACGGCTGAACTAAAACTCCCTTAAATCTGAGGGCTACTTTTAACCACTTGATTTGGACTAAAGGTTCCTTTACTCTAAATGTAGAGTGGCAAATCCTCTCCTTCACATTTAGAAAATAAGTAGTTTGCACAATGAATTACCTATAGTTTTTTGGTTTTTTTTCATGCTGAAATTATTGATACACTTTTAAACACTAAAAATTAAACTATTTTATAATGTTATTTAACAGGATTGATGCTTCAGATGAGTCATCTTCTGGACTTGCCAGGTTTGTCAACGATGCAGAATGTTCACCTACCTGTAATTCAAAAATGAAAAAAGTTGAAACTGCAGAAAAAGTCCATTTGTGCCTGTTCTCGACAAGAGACATCGACATAGGCGAGGAGATCCGGTATGACTATGGGGTAAAGGACCTACCTTGGCGCCAGAAGGTATGTTTGTGAAAATACAAGTATGTAGTACTTCTTTAGATGGGCTATTCCACGTCACTCACGTTACAAAAGCTCCAAAATCACAAAATGTTTCACACTCTAGTTCTTTTAAAAAAGAAGCTGTCACCTTAATTTTGTTGTCATGTCATACCACTTGGTCAAACCTATATGCAAAGGGTAATAAATGATTAATCGCTTTGTTCAATATTTTTTTAGAGGCCGTTTTATAGAACGTCACTCACGTTACACATTTTGCCCTCTGTAAATTTTCAATGAACTTTGCATGAAATGCAAGCTAAAACTATAAGACTTGAGAGGAAACTATGTTGATGCAACTTTCTATTACTTCCCAAGAACATATTAATACCGTTTAAAGTTAACCTCTATCATGCATTTTTTAAAGAACGGAGAGTAAACAAAAAATGGACCGTCACTCACGTTACGTCACTCACGTTACAAAATGAAAGTGCCATAGGTATAACATGGGTTTTTTATATTACATGCCAATTTAATTCTTTTGCGAAGAATCATTTTAAAAGCCTTAATTGATGATATTTAGGGGATTTTACAACCTAAAACTATATTATTTGGCCAAATTTGCATGTTTATATTTTTAGCAATATTAATGTACACAAGTCTATGTACCTACACTCACGTTACAGTGGTTTTTCATGATATTACATTAAAATGTAATTTTCTTTGAAAATAATCATTTTAAAAGTCTAAATTAAGAATCTTAAGAATAATTGACTTCATTTGGGTGTGATTATTTATTTAAAAAGTTGTACTTTTTATAACGAGCAGTACTAATTTGCGCTTGAAGTGTTGTCACTCACGTTACACGTCACTCACGTTACAGTTTTCATGCCAGTAATACATTTTGTTCCCAGTAAATACAAACCTTATAATTTTGGGAGGATATCTAGGCCTGGGAGTAGGAGGAAAATTTAGTTTGGCCACATTCAATCTCATTTAATACAAGAAATAGAGAGAAAATTGTACTTTTTTCGTCACTCACGTTACATTTCACATGTCCTGTGTATTGAAAAATCTTGCTTGAAAAAAATTCATCTGATAAGCCCACAAATCACTTTCATTCCTTAAGTTAGACACATAGTCAAATAAATCAAGACAGAATTAATAAGTTTCTCTTGGAAATAAGTTGATAATATGCCCTTGATTATTTGGCAATAA
Organism: Echinarachnius parma; assembly: GCA_037951105.1. Taxonomy (NCBI): domain Eukaryota; kingdom Metazoa; phylum Echinodermata; class Echinoidea; order Clypeasteroida; family Echinarachniidae; genus Echinarachnius; species Echinarachnius parma. The sequence goes on along the minus strand of JBAMJV010005653.1, from coordinate 144,778 downwards.
TATTTTTGAGAAATTTGATGAAGAACCAATTTGAGCAATAAAAGTGGCGCCATTTTTCTTAAAATGATCAAAACACCGCAATATTTTGGATTTTGACACTTCAGGTTATATTTTTTGAAGTAACAATAACAAAAATTTGCAAAGACACATTTGAAATTTTACCATTTTGTTCATACCTCCGTGGAATAGCCCAGATAGCATTTCTAAACAAAATCATGGAACATGTACATGTATGTATGTACATAATGCTGGCAGAAGTGAAGTGCGAGTCAACAGAGATCAAAGTATTTTGTACTTTTGAATTGTTTGTGATATGGGCTTCTTTTAGTATCATATTCATTGGATTACTGCATGATTTCGCGTGCACCAAATCTCTTAAAAAATCAGGTCCAAATGACTAGCGTAGGGGGTGGGGGTGGGAGGAGGGTTCGCATGTTGAATCCATAAATAGTTGAATGATCATTCTTCCCTAATTCCCACTCCCCCATAGCACAATTTATATTTCGGGTGAATATATTTGTTTTGCTTTACAAATGATAAAACTTTATATCAGACTGTTTTTTTCATAGTTCATCCCTTATAGGTTGAGTCATACAAACAGTTACAGATTCAGAGCCTCAGTGAATCTCAGACAGTATATAATTCTAAAAAGTTGGACATTTGCCTCATGTACTGCACTTATATCACACTCATATCTTTCTTGCTTGTCCTCAGGTACAGCACATGTATCACACTCGTATCTTTATTGCTTGTCCTCACTATGAGTTTCGCACATGTATCACATTCATATCTCTCCTGCTTGTCCTCATGTGTAGCTCACATATCACCCTCATATTTTTCTTGCTTGTCCTCACGTGAGAGCTGAAACAGGAGCATCCCAGTTAGCTCGAGTTCAATAAAAACCAGTCCACAATACCAGTTGAATTGTCCAGTTCCCATGAGTTGAGCAAGTGATATCAGTAGGACAGACTGAAATTACATAAATATGTATTATTTGCAATATATTTTACACTAGAACTTTAAGAATGATGGTACGATAAAAGCAAGTGGGTAGGGGAGACCGGGGCTAGTTCGCCACCAGCGTTTTTTCATAATCGATGACGTCAAAGAACGCATTTGTGCTATATGTCACGTGATCGACGCTGCGCACACCAGCCACTTTTTTGCCATTCAAGAAGATTTGAAATTATATCTCGAAATGTATGATTTTCGTCAAGTTGAGTGAAAATTTGGTCCTTATTTAATATTGTATACTACTATAAACCTAGATAAGTTCATGCTATCAATGCCAGTTTCTGATAAGCAAATATGTGCCCTTTTTTATCCCCAAATGTAATTTGCCTATCCCAGCCTCCCCTGTTTACACAGAGTCACTTGAGCATGATTTGCACCTGTGGGGCTAGTCCGCCATCTCTCCACGGCCCATGTTCGCCTCCCCGGCCAGGGAGGCGAACATACCCCTATTTTACCTATTTGTTTTTTAACTTGTTATTTGTACCTTTGTATGTAATTGAAATGTATTTTATATGAATGCAGGGCTCTCTGGAAGAGCAGGTCCAGAAATTGACTTGAAATGTGACTACTCTGTTGAAATAAAACTGAAATAAATAAATAAATAAATAAATACCCCGTGGAGGGGGCGAATTTACCCGGGTCACTACTGGAAATAAAAGATGAGATATGTTATGCACTATTATCACTCATATATAGGCGCATTTACCCAGGGGGATAGGTGAACGTGCCCCGACACGGGGCAGGTGCACCTACTTCGATATTTTTTATTCAACATTGAATTCTTAAAAAAGTATATAGCTGATAGGGTTGAAGTGAGGCTGTGATTTAGCCAAGAGTCGTAGCTATCAAACAAAGACATTTGGGCACTGTGTTGACTTGCAATGTTTGCTGTACGTCAACTTTAGTAAAAAGGGGGCAAATTAGACCCGGTTTCCCCTATAGCTATTGGTTCTTTTCTGCTTCTTCAGTTTGTTTAATGTAAAAAGGAAAAAAAATGTTTTCTTATTTCTGTACATTTCCTATTTCTATGTGTTTGTGCCCTATTTAAAAGCTATTTTCCATAAAAAATAGGTATAAAATAGCAAATTACATCCTATTTTCCCCCTATTCTGATTCATTAAAATATATTTCAAAAAGCATAGATTTGGAACAAGCTCTTTTATTCCTATTTCTGACTATTTTTTGCCTATTATTTGTTCCATATCTATGCTATTTAGAATATATTTGTTGTGAATCAGAATAGGGGAAATCTATTTCTTCATATTTTCCTTTACCAGGGAATTTTCATGATAATATCGATGGTCATCTCTCTTGCTTACATTTCCCTTCAAATAATAATAATCTTCCTCACCTATTTACATGCAAAACTGCAGAGAGAGAAGTCATCCAGCAAGACAGTAAAACAGGAACAGATTGCTGCCGCTACCATCCAAGCAGCATTCAGATCCTACAGGTACAACTACATCATAAGAATTGTCCTATAATCAACTTAATAATAATAATAATATATTGATTTATATAGCGCTTTCCAGTACAACTGTTCAAAGCGCTTTACATATTCTTACCCCAGTCATTGGATTCAATCACTGGCGACCATTTTACAGGCGCTTGTAATGACAGAATCCTACTGGGTACCCATTTTAACACCTGGGTGATCTGAGGTGAAGCATGTAGATGAAATGTCTGCCCAGGGACATAAGTGCCGGTGCCTGGGATCGAACTCACGACCTTTGCATCCCCAGTCATGTAAATCGACCTCTAGACTACGACACTTCTAAATGTTAATAAGTTCAATAATCAAAACAGCAGTAATAATGGAAGTTTGTGTCTAGCGTTGATATTTTCTATCCATTAATTACCACCGCCACGGTTATTTACCGAAGTATTTAAATATATTTAACATGCCCTGCATAGACCATTAATCTATAGTCACGTCCTTGACTTTTCTTACTCTATTTTCACTCTTTGTTGACTGTTGTATGATGTCAATGTTTGTCTATTATTATCCTTGATCCTTTATTTTTGCATTATAAATACTCAATAATTCTATTTTTAAGTTTTGTTTTGGTTTTTTGGCACTATATCATACAAAAAATTTACGCCATTGTGAAGTACCAACAAGTCAATCTTGTTTTCCAAATATAGGCAATACTTATAAAAAAAAAAAATCATTGTTGTGTTGTATGCATCTCGAACAGTTGCGCACGTACTGTAGGATACAAAATGCCAGGGGAAAATGGGATTAACCCCCCTCCACCCACTGCAGTTGGCTGTCAGTTCAAAGGTTGTAATTAATGCTAGTTTTCTTGAAGAAAAAAAATGGGAAAACCTCCCTCTAGTATTTCATGAAGTTTCCGGGATTTTTAAATCACATGAAAAAACATTAAAGATATAACATGGTGTAGAAATTGTTCTTTCATGTGCTTTGTGTCTATCCATCTCCTTATTTGCAGGGTTAGAAAACTGTACAAGATGGAGATGAGAATAACAAAAGAGAAGCGTAATAACAACGGACAGGTGGAGATAGAGGTTGAGGTCAAAAGAAAAGAGGACCAGGAGATGAATAAGGAACTGGAAAAACAGAAAAGACAAGAAGAAAAAAGGTTGGCATTAATATCTGTTTTCTATTCAATTAATTTGTTCATGTGTTAATAGAAAATATTTGGATATATGTTATGTATTTCCATGAAAATTAACAAATTATTTGTCTGAACTACCAGCAAAAAAGGCAGGAACACTTTTATTATTTCTGTACTTTCTTGTATGTAGGTATTGTAACATCGATATATTGAAGCAAGAAAAGAATGAGAAGTGATATCTTAGAATTGTTGCTAAGTATATCCAAAGTAGACTTTAGAATTCAACCTAAGACATCTATATATATCCAAAAGTCTGAAAGTTATATTGAGTCCACATCATTATCTTTCACTTTGCACTTGGGCGTTTCATTATCCTTTTTGATTCAATATGAATGCTATGCTAATCTACAGTTTTGTTTTTGTCATCCCTTGGTTAACAGGAACGAGCAAGCAAGCACATCCGAGAGGCATAGGAACAGACTTGATAGGCAAGCCCTCAATGAGACTGCTGTTTCACCACTGGACATACCCTCAGATCAGGTGAAGATAAATTGTTTGATGGGTTCTATCCAAAAGTAAATAATTTCCATGTACATTCATGAACCTTATTGTGATCAAAGGAAAAGGTCATGCATGTACCATACTTCTTCACCTCACGCTGTTGGCCTGGTGCAACACATCACACTCATAAATGTATCTGTCCTGCTTGTCCTCATTATGTATAGCACATCACACCCATATCTCTCCTGCTTAACCCTAATAGGGCCGGGCTATTATGGCCCCCCCCTAAGATCTCGGATCGCCGTGAAAATTTGCACGCATGTTACGTGAAGTGTATAGAATACAATGGTACTTTTTAAAAAATTTGAAAAATTCATTAATTTGCATATTTATGGTAATTTATGCAAATAAGTCATGAAATTCATATTTTTACCCATAAATCATATATTCTTCATAGTTAAACTCTGGTTTTCACTATATATATTCTTTAGAGCATTGAGGATGATAATACAACAAAAAAATTTGGAAGAGCCCGGATCTTCCTTATGTTTTCTATTGTTTTGCGAATTTCTTATGTATTTCTTTGTTTTTTTAACTTATGTATTTTATTGTTTTTGTTGTTTATTTTTTTTTTACTATAATTTAACTATTTTGAACCCCAAAACCAACATATAAAATGAAAACAACACCAAATAACTAATTATACACCTCATTTGACAAAAACTGGTATTTCCATAGGTTTTGTACACAAATCACGAAATTGAGTGGTTTTCGGGCTGACATGCGTAGACAAAAGGCCACGTGACTTTGTAACGGTAGGTCCGATTTTCAAAATTTTTGTTTCAAAATGTGCGCAAGACCTGAAAGAAAAAAGCCACCAAGCAGCGGCCCGTCATCTCGCAGCGTTTCGGAGCAATACAAAAAATCGTGGAGGGGGGGCCATTATGGCCCCCCCCCCCGGCCCTGTTAGGGTTAACCTCACTATGTATTGCACATATATCACACTCATATCTCTCCTGCTTAACCTCACTATGTATTGCACATATGTCTCGCACATATCTTTCCTGCTTGTCCTCACTATGAATTGCACATATATCACACTCATATCTTTCCTGCTTGTCCTCACTATGTATTGCACATATGTCTCACACATATCTTTCCTACTTGTCCTCACTATGTATTGCACATATATCACACTCATATCTTTCCTTCTTGTCCTCACTATGTATTGCACATATATCACACTCCTATCTTTCCTACTTGTCCTCACTATGTATGGTACATATATCACACTCATATCTTTCCTTCTTGTCCTCACTATGTATTGCACATATATCACACTCATATCTTTCCTGCTTGTCCTCACTATGTATTGCACATATATCACACTCATATCTTTCCTACTTGTCCTCACTATGTATTACACATATATCACACTCCTATCTTTCCTACTTGTCCTCACTATGTATAGTACATACACTGTTGGTCAAAATGTTGGAATATTTTTGTTTTAGATCCAACTTTATTTCTTGTTTCTGTTTTTTGCGCCTTATGATTCATTTTAGACTACAAATTATCATTACATTATGTTTCTAAACTACCAATGTACAATAAAAGGTAGCGCGAATTTGCATTAATTAATTCATTTTTTTGTTTTGAGCTTTGAAAGACAGGACCTTTGATGATAGGCCCCTTGCCTTCTCTAAAGCTAATGTCCAACAAGTCAACGTTATTGGTCATTTCTCAAAGTTGGCCGTGAAATTTTCAACCAAAACTGGCACAGAGGCTCTAGAGGTCAAACCCGATCCATTGACATTGGCTACACTCCGAAGGATGCTTGCGCTCCACCTGGAAGGAGTGTCAACAAGCAATGTCCACTTTTTCGTTGGACCATCGCAGATTAAGGTCTGTAAAATGTTCAGATGTCATCGAGAGAAGGGTCAATTAAAGCCAAGATTTCCTCTAGGACGTCTACGATTGACCACCAGGATAAATGATCGCAAAATGCTTAACCTGTGCCGTAGAACCCAGAAATGCCAAAAAGTGGTCTTTGCCGATTTTGAAGAAAACACTATGAAATCAACGCCTTCCGCCAAGCTGTACTTCAACAATGCTTCTAACATGGTAACATAGCAAGACAAACTACCAAGTGTCCACCCAATACCATTTAACCGAGATTTACCTGACGTCACTGGACTAGGGAGCCTAGAAGATTTCCGTATGGACACTAGAGATATGTCATCTTAGTAAGGACGAGCCATAACATCTTCGGCCGGACAGATTGAAGACAAATTGTTCGCCGATTACATGGCGAGAAGTTCCAGGTTATCTGCATTCACTGAACGCCTTGAGTTTGTGACATCCCAACTGTGGTATGGCTCGTACCCATTAAGATGACATATCTCTAGTGACCAAGCTGAAATCTTCTAGGCTCCCTAGTCCAGTGAGGTCAGGTAAATCTCGGTTAAATGGTATTGGGTGGACACTTGGTAGTTTGTCTTGCTATGTTACCATGTTAGAAGCATTGTTGAAGTACAGCTTGGCGGAAGGCGTTGATTTCATAGTGTTTTCTTCAAAATCGGCAAAGACCACTTTTTGGCATTTCTGGGTTCTACGCCACAGGTTAAGCATTTTGCGATCATTTATCCTGGTGGTCAATCGTAGACGTCCTAGAGGAAATCTTGGCTTTAATTGACCCTTCTCTCGATGACATCTGAAAATGTTACAGACCTTAATCTGCGATGGTCCAACGAAATAGTGGACATTGCTTGTTGACACTCCTTCCAGGTGGAGCACAAGCATCCTTCGAAGTGTAGCCAATGTCAATGGATCGGGTTTGACCTCGAGAGCCTCTGTGCCAGTTTTGGTTGAAAATTTCACGGCCAACTTTGAGAAATTACCAATAACGTTGACTTGTTGGACATTAGCTTTAGAGAAGGCAAGGGGCCAATCATCAAAGGTCCTGTCTTTCAAAGCTCCAAACAAAAAATGAATTAATTAATGCAAATTCACGCTATCATTTATTGCACATAGGTAGTTTAGAAACATAATGTAATGATAATTTTTAGTCGAACATGAATCAAAAGGCGCAAAAAACAGGAAAAGAAATAAAGTTGGATTTACCAAAAAAAATATTCCAACATTATGACCAACAGTGTATATCACACTCCTATCTTTCCTGCTTGTCCTCACTATGTATAGTACAGTACATATATCACACTCATATATTTCCTACTTGTCCTCACTATGTATTACACATATATCACACTCATATCTTTCCTACTTGTCCTCATGTATAGCACATACATGTATATCACACTCCTATCTTTCCTGCTTGTCCTCACTATGTATAGTACATATATCACACTCATATCTTTCCTGCTTGTCCTCACTATATATGTATTGCACATATGTCACACTCATATCTTTACTGCCTGTCCTCACTATGTATAGCACATCTATATATACGCTCAAATATTTCCTACTTGTCCTCACCATGTATTGCACATATATCACACTCCTATCTTTCCTGCTTGTCCTCACTATGTATTGCACATCACACTCATATCTTTCCTGCTTGTCCTCACTATGTATTGCACATATATCACACTCATATCTCTCCTGCTTAACATCACTATGTATTGCACATATATCACACTCATATCTTTCCTGCTTGTCCTCACTATATATGTATTGCACATATGTCACACTCATATCTTTACTGCCTGTCCTCACTATGTATAGCACATCTATATACGCTCAAATATTTCCTACTGACATGTCCTCACCATGTATTGCACATATATCACACTCATATCTTTCCTGCTTGTCCTCACTATGTATTGCACATATATCACACTCATATCTTTCCTGCTTGTCCTCACTATGTATTGCACATATATCACACTCATATCTCTCCTGCTTAACCTCACTATGTATTGCACATATATCACACTCATATCTTTCCTTCTTGTCCTCACTATGTATAGTACATATATCACACTCATATTTTTCCTACTTGTCCTCACTATGTATTGCACATATATCTCACACATATCTTTCCTGCTTGCCCTCACTATGTATTGCACATATATCACACTCATATCTTTCCTTCTTGTCCTCACTATGTATAGTACATATATCACACTCATATCTCTCATGCTTGCCCTCATGTATAGCATATATCACACTCATATCTTTCCTGCTTAACCTCACTATGTATTGCACATATGTCTCACACATATCTTTCCTGCTTGTCCTCACTATGTATTGCACATATATCACACTCATATCTTTCCGGAGCTAGTTCGCCACCAGCGTTTTTTCATAATCGATGACGTCAAAGAACGCATTTGTGCTATGTCACGTGATCGACGCTGCGCACACCAGTCACTTTTTTGCCATTCAAGAAGATTTGAAATTATATCTCGAAATGTATGATTTTTGTCAAGTTGAGTGAAAATTTGGTCCTTATTTAATATTGTATATGCTACTATAAACCTAGAGAATTTCATGCTATCAATGTCAGTTTCTGATAAGCAAATTTGTGCCCTTTTTTATCCCCAAATGTAATTTGCCTATCCCAGCCTCCCCTGTTTACACAGAGTCACTTGAGCATGATTTGCACCCGTGGGGCTAGTCCGCCATCTCTCCACGGCCCATGTTCGCCTCCCCGGCCAGGGAGGCGAACATACCCCTATTTTACCTATTTGTTTTTTAATTTGTTATTTGTACCTTTGTATGTAATTGAAATGTATTTTATATGAATGCAGGGCTCTCTGGAAGAGCAGGTCAAGAAATTGACTTGAAATGTGACTACTCTGTTGAAATAAAACTGAAATAAATAAATAAATAAATACCCCGCGGAGGGGGCGAATTTACCCCGGTCACTACTGGAAATAGAAGATGAGATATGCTATGCACTATTATCACGCATATATAGGCGCATTTACCCCGGGGGATAGGTGAACCTGCCCCGACACTGGGCAGGTGCGCCTACTTTGATATTTTTTATTCAACATTGAATTCTTAAAAAAGTATATAGCTGATAGGGTTAAAGTGAGGCTGTGATTTAGCCAAGAGTCGTAGCTATCAAACAAAGACATTTGGGCACTGTGTTGACTTGCAATGTGGGCTGTACGTCAACTTTAGTAAAAAAGGGGTCAAACTAGACCCGGTCTCCCCTATTGGTTCTTTTCTGCTTCTTCAGTTTGTTTAAGGTAAAAAGGAAATAGGAAAAAAATGTTTTCTTATTTCTGTACATTTCCTATTTCTATGTGTTTTTTGTCCTATTTAAAAGCTATTTTTCATAAAATATAGGTAGAAAATAGCAAATTACATCCTATTTTCCCCCTATTCTGATTCATTAAAATATGTTTCAAAAAGCATAGATTTGGAACAAGCTCTTTTATTCCTATTTCTGACTATTTTTTGCCTATTATTTGTTCCATACATCTATGCTATTTAGAATATATTTGTTGTGAATCAGAATAGGGGAAATCTATTTCTTCATATTTTCTTTTACCAGGGAATGTTCATGATGATATCGATGGTCATCTCTCTTGCTTACATTTCCCTTCAAATAATAATGATCTTCCTCACCTATTTACATGCAAAACTGCAGAGAGAGAAGTCACCCAGCAAGACAGCAAAACAGGAACAGATTGCTGCCGCTACCATCCAAGCAGCATTCAGATCCTACAGGTACAACTACATCATAAGAATTGTCCTATAATCAACTAAATAATAATAATAATAATAATATATTGATTTATATAGCGCTTTCCAGTACAACTGTTCAAAGAGCTTTACATATTATTACCCCAGTCATTGGATTTAATCACTGGCGACCATCTTACAGGCGCTCATAATGACAGAATCCTACTGGGTACCCATTTTAACACCTGGGTGAGGTGAAGCATGTAGATGAAATGTCTGCCCAGGGACATAAGTGCCGGTGCCTGGGATCGAACCCACGACCTTTGCATCCCGAGTCATATAAATCGACCTCTAGACTACGACACTTCTAAATGTTAATAAGTTCAATAATCAAAACAGCAGTATATGAAAGTTTGTATCTATCAATCACTGGCGACCATCTTACAGGCGCTCATAATGACAGAATCCTACTGGGTACCCATTTTAACACCTGGGTGAGGTGAAGCATGTAGATGAAATGTCTGCCCAGGGACATAAGTGCCGGTGCCTGGGATCGAACCCACGACCTTTGCATCCCCAATCATATAAATCGACCTCTAGACTACGACACTTCTAAATGTTAATAAGTTCAATAATCAAAACAGCAGTATATGAAAGTTTGTATCTAGCGTTGATATTTTCTATCCATTAAAGGGCAAAGAAACGCAAGACAAGAGTTTATCTTACTTTATACATCGTAATATGCCTTTTTATAATATATAACATAACTCCAACTCAGATTTTCGTTTTGGGAGAAATCTGTTAAAACTCTATCTGGTTAACCAGTATTAATGCGAACACTGGAGGCGGCCATTATGATGTTTGTACGGACTTCAGGTCCGTGATATGCACTAATGCATTTCAATAGCACCTATTCAAACTATTGTCCGAAGACTTGTAGATGCTTTGACGAGTCTGCAGAACGGTGAAAAGCCTTTTGTTCGGCAGTCCGTGCAAACGTCAGAGTTTGCAAAGCATGTCGGGCAATTTCAATAAGATGGCCGCACACATCATCTTTGTCCGCCGTAAGAAATAGTAAAAGGTAGGTGTGTTCACGTAAGGAGTTAATGGGATCTAGGGGGCCAAAATTGCCGAGTTATGTATCAAATAAATTGTGTGATCACCCTCAAAACGATAATGATAGCGGAAAGTCAGAGTTTCTTTGCCCTTTAATTACCACCGCCACGGTTATTAAATACATTTAACATGCCCTGCATAGACCATTAATCTAGTCACTTCCTTGACTTTTCTTACTCTATTTTCACTTGTTTTCCAAATATAGGCAATACTTATAAAAAAAAAAAATCATTGTTGCGTTGTATGCATTTCGAACAATTGAGCACATACTGTAGGATACAAAATGCCCGGGGAAAATGGGATTAACCCCCTTCCACCCACTGCAGTTGGCTGTCAGTTCAAAGGTTGTAATTAATGCTAGTTTTCTTGAAGAAAAAAAAATGGGAAAACCTCCCTCTATAGGTTTTTGCGGTCATGTTCGTAAGTTGGTCACTCAAATCGGTAAAGGAGTCTTTCAAATTAGCCAAATAAATTGCCGCCATGAACTTGGTCTTTCAGCTTCGCATTTAAGTAATTCCAGTTTTCACTTCGGTCGAAGAATTTAGCATTATCATCATTCAAATTAAAAAGCCCGTCGAGAGCATTCAAATTTGCCCCCGTGCCGGGAACCGTTTATTCGAGCATTCAAATTCGCGAGTAGGCATTCATATCCGAATGAAGTCATTCCAATTAGCACGGATCTATGATTTGCTTTCTAATTGCCAACATTTCTCTCACTCATTGTTTGTAATAATGAAATGTTTTGATTGAAAAATGAGCAATGAAAAATAAGCTTCGCCGGGAATCGAACCCGAGACCTTCGGATTGCTAGACCGATGCTCAAACCATCAAGCCACGAAGACTTTTGAATGGCGGTTGTTCCCATGAAACCCTTTTCAATGCTCGGATAGTCAGAAGCTTTATAAACTGGGCCGATCCCAAGGATAATTAAATCAACTTTTATAGAGAAAGGCGCAGGATCACACGAAGTGATGCAGCTTTTTGATTAATTAATTAAATTCAGAGATAGAGGAAACTGACTAGAAATATTTAAATGATTGAAAAATGAGCAATGAGAAATAAGCTACGCCGGGAATCGAACCCGAGACCTTCGGATTGCTAGACCGATGCTCAAACCATCAAGCCACGAAGACTTTTGAATGGCGGTTGTTCCCATGAAACCCTTTTCAATGCTCGGATAGTCAGAAGCTTTATAAACTGGGCCGATCCCAAGGATAATTAATCCGAGCATTGAAAAGGGTTTCTTGGGAACAACCGCCATTCAAAAGTCTTCGTGGCTTGATGGTTTGAGCATCGGTCTAGCAATCCGAAGGTCTCGGGTTCGATTCCCGGCGAAGCTTATTTTTCATTGCTCATTTTTCAATCATTTAAATATTTCTAGTCAGTTTCCTCTATCTCTGAATTTAATTAATTAATCAAAAAGCTGCATCACTTCGTGTGATCCTGCGCCTTTCTCTTTCTCTTTTTCTCTTTCTTAAAACCGCCAAAGTTACACCAATTTACAAGAAAGGCTTTAAGGAAGAACCGGGCAATTACAGACCAATTTCTGTTCTGCCCATAGTGGCAAAATTTTTTGAAAAAACTGTCAACAAACGGTTAATAGAGTTCTTGGATTTGCATAATATTTTATACAAACACCAGTATGGTTTCCGCAAAAAGTACAGTACCAAGTTATCTGTAATAAACCTGGTGAATTCTCTATTAAGATCCGTAGATGAAGGTAAACCCACTCTTGGTATATTTATTGACTTTCAAAAGGCATTTGACACAATAAACCACCAAATACTTTTGAACAAATTAGACTTTTATGGTATTCGTGGCAAAGCCTTACAGTGGTGTAAAAGTTATCTGTCAAATCGATCACAAGTTGTATGTTACAAAGAGACGATTAGTAGCAAGAAGAATATCAAATGTGGTGTACCACAAGGATCAGTACTGGGACCAACACTCTTTTTAGTCTACATTAATGACTTACCAAACTCAGCTCCTTTTTTTAACTTCAGACTATTTGCAGATGATTCGAATATATTTCATACATTTGATGTATCCCAAAAGGAAATTGACATGAATTTCATCAATATTCATTTAGGGAAGATACAAGCATGGTGCCATTCAAATAAGCTTACAATTAATTTGAAAAAAAAACTAGCTACATGATTATAAAAAGCAGACAACGACAACTTGCTATAAAAGGGACAATGAAACTGTCAGATAATGAAATTAGTAAAGTAGATGAGGCATGTTTTGTTGGGATTTGTATAGATAGTCATTTAACTTGGAAGAGTCATGTACAGACTGTAAACAAGTGCGTCAGAAGGAAAGTAGGAATTCTTTTTAAATTACGACATTATGTTCCAAGGTATGTCCTAATATTGTTGTACAAATGTTTTATCCAATCTCATATTTTGTATGGTATTGAGGTATGGGGAAGTACATGCAAATCATATTTGAATTGTATCCTTTTAAGTCAGAAAATGGCCATGCGGGCAATTACATTTAGTCAATTTAGAACTCATTCTAGGCCCCTGTTTCATACACTAGGGGTCCTGGATGTTTTTGGGCTTCATCAACTTTCCATTTGTACCTTTGTGTTTGATTTGTCTGCAGGAAATTTGCCACATGCCATGATAGAATATTGTCAAAACATTCAACATGTTCATGCAACAAGAGGAAAAGGAGAAGGCCTACTTTATTTGCCAAAATGTAGAACCTCATACGGTCAACTTTCAATCTCTTATACAGGAGTTAAAATGTGGAATTCCTTGCCAAAGAAAATAAGGGAAATATATTCTAGAAAAACCTTCCGTGTCAAGTTAACACAGTATATACTGTCTCCTTAATTAACTCTTCAAAAGTATATACGATTTTCATTCAAATTACAAAATTATTTTTTACAATTGAATAGAGAAACTTACTAAAATGTTACCAATTATACATAGTTATGCAGGATTTAAAAAGGACCAATTCATACTAGCACTTGTGCTAACTTTTGGTTCTTTTAGCAACCTCATTGTGTACATACATAAACCATTAATTTTTTATATTATTTGTAAACTTTTATACTAGACTCATGTATTCCAGTCTTAATGGATTCACTTTATCAATGTAAATACGTACACTAAATAGTGTAACCTAAATTGTTATACATGTATGTAATTATTGTTACTTTTTATGTTGTTTGCTTACAATGTATTCAAATGTATTCATATACCATGTATTCAAAATTCACATGTACATATATGTTGTTGTTATAAATAAACTCAAACTCAAACTCAGATTGGCATGAGATGGAAAAATAAATGTATATAGGCCTATATAATAACAAATGCAATCCACAACATCTTTCTTGCTAATTTGAATGCTCAGTTTGTTAAATTGAGTGTTCCGAAATGAATTCGAACGCTGGAATAACGATATTGCGCAATACATTTTGTCCCTTGCTAACCTGAATGACCGTTTTGCAAATTGGTGCATTTTTTGCAAATTCGAATGACCACAATTTAAACTTGAGGGTCCAAAAAATAAATACGAATGCCCGAAAATGAATCCGAATGACCTAACGGCTGTGAACGATCGAAATCCTCGAACTTGAATGTACGTTATGTTGCTTTGACTGGCCAACTTACGAACATGACCGCAAAAACCTATAGTATTTCATGAAGTTTCCGGGATTTTTAAATCACATGAAAAAACATTAAAGATATAACATGGTGTAGAAATTGTTCTTTCATGTGCTTTGTGTCTATCCATCTCCTTATTTGCAGGGTTAGAAAACTGTACAAGATGGAGATGAGAATAACAAAAGAGAAGCGTAATAACAACGGACAGGTGGAGATAGAGGTTGAGGTCAAAAGAAAAGAGGACCAGGAGATGAATAAGGAACTGGAAAAACAGAAAAGACAAGAAGAAAAAAGGTTGACATTAATATCTGTTTTCTATTCAATTAATTTGTTCACGTGTTAATACAAAATATTTGGATATATGTTATGTATTTCCATGAAAATTAACAAATTATTTGTCTGAACTACCAGCAAAAAAGGCAGGAACACTTTTATTATTTCTGTATTTTCTTGTATGTAGGTATTGTAACATCGATATATTGAAGCAAGAAAAGAATGAGAAGTGATATCTTAGAAATCTAGCGAAGTATATCCAAAGTAGACTTTAGAATTCAACCTAAGACATCTATATATATCCAAAAGTCTAAAAGGTAAATTGAGTCTACATCATTGGGCCGTATGCATAAAAACAAGCAATTGCTTGTTCTAGCCTATTTGCTTGAATCCGTATGCACGAGAATAAGCAAATGCTTGCAAGCACAAGCATTTGCTTACAAGCACAAGCAATTGCTTATTTCTTGTAAGCAATTGCTTACCAAACAAGCAATTGCTTGAAACCGTATGCATAAAACTGACCTTTTGCTTGGTTGGATAAGCAAATGCTTGGATTTTTGTAAGCATCTCCAGACTAACATGAGCTCTTGCTTACTCAGAGCATTCGCGTTCAAGGATGACATTTTCATACTGTTTGAGGATGATTACAAGCTTCTTATGTTAGAGGTCATCTTGTAATTTCATATTTAAAAAAAATCCTGTTATTTAAGACCCTTATCGGCAATTTTTGTCCATCGATCTGCACAGCGCTGTTTTCTCCATATTTGCGCAATACAAAATATTGCTGCCAAGTCGGGCACGAAGCCTCGTGGTCATGCCGTGCGATGTTCGCACAGCCGTGACGATCCTTTGTTCCCCTTTGTTCAGCCCGTAAGCAATTGCTTAGGGCAGTGTAAGCAAAAGGTTTTAGTACAAGCAAAAGGTCGTGCATACGAAATCAAGCAATTGCTTAAACTTGATCTTTTGCTTGACAAGTTCTTGCTTGTACTTAAAGCATTTGCTTATAAGCAATTGCTTGTTTTTATGCATACGGCCCATTATCTTTCACTTTGCACTTGGGCGTTTCATTATCCTTTTTGATTCAATATGAATGCTATGCTAATCTACAGTTTTGTTTTTGTCATTCCTTGGTTAACAGGAACGAGCAAGCAAGCACATCCGAGAGGCACAGGAACAGACTTGATAGGCAAGCCCTCAATGAGACTGCTGTTTCACCACTGGACATACCCTCAGATCAGGTGAAGATAAATTGTTTGATGGGTTCTATCCAAAAGTAAATAATTTCCATGTACATTCATGAACCTTTAATATCGCGATTAACATTTAATTATTGATCAAAAGAAAAAGGTCATGCATGTACCGTACTTCTTCACCTCACTCTTTTGGCCCTACATGTATCACACTTAAACATTTACCTGTCCTGCTTGTCCTCATTATGTATAGCACATATCACACCCATATCTCTCCTGCTTAACCTCACTATGTATTGCACATATGTCTCACACATATCTTTCCTGCTTGTCCTCACTATGTATTGCACATATATCACACTCATATCTTTCCTGCTTAACCTCACTATGTATTGCACATATATCACACTCATATCTTTCCTACTTGTCCTCACTATGTATTGCACATATATCACACTCATATCTTTCCTACTTGTCCTCACTATGTATTGCACATATATCACACTCATATCTTTCCTGCTTGTCCTCACTATGTATTGCACATATATCACACTCATATCTTTCCTGCTTGTCCTCACTATGTATTGCACATATATCACACTCATATTTTCAGGAGATGAATAAGGAACTGGAAAAACAGAAAAGACAAGAAGAAAAAAGGTTGGCATTAATATCCGTTTTCTATTCAATTAATTTGTTCATGTGTTAATAGAAAATATTTGGATATATGTTATGTATTTCCATGAAAATTAACAAATTATTTGTCTGAACTACCAGCAAAAAAGGCAGGAACACTTTTATTATTTCTGTATTTTCTTGTATGTAGGTATTGTAACATCGATATATTGAAGCAAGAAAAGAATGAGAAGTGATATCTTAGAAATCTAGCGAAGTATATCCAAAGTAGACTTTAGAATTCAATCTAAGACATCTATATATATCCAAAAGTCTGAAAGTTATATTGAGTCTACATCATTATCTTTCACTTTGCACTTGGGCGTTTCATTATCCTTTTTGATTCAATATGAATGCTATGCTAATCTACAGTTTTGTTTTTGTCATTCCTTGGTTAACAGGAACGAGCAAGCAAGCACATCCGAGAGGCATAGGAACAGACTTGATAGGCAAGCCCTCAATGAGACTGCTGTTTCACCACTGGACATACCCTCAGATCAGGTGAAGATAAATTGTTTGATGGGTTCTATCCAAAAGTAAATAATTTCCATGTACATTCATGAACCTTTAATATCGTGATTAACATTTAATTATTGATCAAAAGAAAAAGGTCATGCATGTACCGTACTTCTTCACCTCACTCTTTTGGCCCTACAACGCATCACACTCAAACATGTACCTGTCCTGCTTGTCCTCATTATGTATAGCACATATCACACCCATATCTCTCCTGCTTAACCTCACTATGTATTGCACATATGTCTCACACATATCTTTCCTGCTTGTCATCACTATGTATTGCACATATGTCTCACACATATCTTTCCTGCTTAACCTCACTATGTATTGCACATATGTCTCACACATATCTTTCCTGCTTGTCCTCACTATGTATTGCACATATATCACACTCATATCTTTCCTACTTGTCCTCACTATGTATTGCACATATATCACACTCATATCTTTCCTGCTTGTCCTCACTATGTATTGCACATATGTCTCACACATATCTTTCCTGCTTGTCCTCACTTTGTATTGCACATATGTCTCACACATATATTTCCTATTTGTCCTCACTATGTATTGCACATATATCACACTCATATATTTCCTGCTTGCCCTCACTATGTATTGCACATATATCACACTCATATCTTTCCTGCTTGTCCTCACTATGTATTGCACATATATCACACTCATATTTTCAGGAGATGAATAAGGAACTGGAAAAACAGAAAAGACAAGAAGAAAAAAGGTTGGCATTAATATCCGTTTTCTATTCAATTAATTTGTTCATGTGTTAATAGAAAATATTTGGATATATGTTATGTATTTCCATGAAAATTAACAAATTATTTGTCTGAACTACCAGCAAGAAAGGCAGGAACACTTTTATTATTTCTGTATTTTCTTGTATGTAGGTATTGTAACATCGATATATTGAAGCAAGAAAAGAATGAGAAGTGATATCTTAGAATTGTAGCGAAGTATATCCAAAGTAGACTTTAGAATTCAACCTAAGACATCTATATATATCCAAAAGTCTGAAAGTTATATTGAGTCTACATCATTATCTTTCACTTTGCACTTGGGCGTTTCATTATCCTTTTTGATTCAATATGAATGCTATGCTAATCTACAGTTTTGTTTTTGTCATCCCTTGGTTAACAGGAACGAGCAAGCAAGCACATCCGAGAGGCACAGGAACAGACTTGATAGGCAAGCCCTCAATGAGACTGCTGTTTCACCACTGGACATACCCTCAGATCAGGTGAAGATAAATTGTTTGATGGGTTCTATCCAAAAGTGAATAATTTCCATGTACATTCATGAACCTTTAATATCGTGATTAACATTTAATTATTGATCAAAAGAAAAAGGTCATGCATGTACCATACTTCTTCACCTCACGCTGTTGGCCTAGCTGGTACAACACATCACACTCATAAATGTATCTGTCCTGCTTGTCCTCACTTTGAATAGCACACCACACTGATATCTCTCCTGTTTGCCCTCACTATGTATAGCACATCACACTCCTATCTTTCCTACTTGTCCTCACTATGTATTGCACATATATTACACTCATATCTTTCATGCTTATCCTCATGTATGGCACATATATCACATTCATATTTTCCTGCGTGTCCTCATGTATAGCACATACACTATATCATAATCATTTCTTTCATGCGTGTCCCCACTGTATAGCACGTTAAATACACTCATATATTTATTGCTTGTTCTCCCTATGTATTGCACATATATCACACTCGTATCTTTCCTGCTTGTCCTCATGCATAGCACATATAGAACACTCATATATTTCCTGCGTCTCCTCATGTATATCACATACATTACACTTGTATCTTTCCTGATTGTCCTCATATGTCTACAACATATATCACACTCATATCTATCTTGTTTGTCTTCATGTATGGCACATCACACTCGTACCTAATTTCCTCCTTGTCTTCATGTATAGCACATATTTCACACTTTTTTATATAGATGATGAAGAATGATTTTGCAAAGTGTATGTGATGGGATTGTTGGCTCTGGTGTACATTGCATTGATGTTAATTTGTCAATTAACACAGGATTGTTTTGTGGTGCATAATTCATTCACTCAACCTGATGTCGTGGAAAGCTATTAGTAATCATCAGGTTGAAAACTGTCAGCTGTAACACAGTTGTTTAAGTAGAATATTTTCCACCCGCTGCATTCTTGTGCATGTGTTGTTGTATTTTTAGATGTAAATTCACATTTTGGGGGGAAAAAATCGAAAATCCTCTCTTCTTAGCTTACAACTCCACAAGATTTAATGAAAAGAAGAACAAATATAAATTTTCAAAGAATTTACTATTTATTTTCCTATCATATTAAATGAAGAATTGACTTGAATGTTCTGTTCTTATTTCTCATAGATTGTATTTGGGACTGATGACTCTGTGGTAAAGAATGTTCAAGAGTTAAAGAAGACAAAGACGCCGGTCAAACATATATTATCATTGGATATATGTACCAACATTTCCTTTGAGGCGAGTCTTGGTCTTAACTTCATCATTTATATGTATTTTCTTAGAAATTTTTCAGGTTGGTTTCAAGTGTGCAGCTAGGATAACAGAAAACCCGCACTTATGTGCAAGCTTGCAGGAAAAAAGGTTTGAATAAGAGTGGTTTGAATTGCTGCACTCTTGCAAGTAGACAAGAAACAACTATGCAAGTAACTAATTTGCATACTTGTGTATGGAATTTAATAGTTTTGTATAATCTCTTTAACATAACAGTAATGTACTTCTTTCCTTACTATCGATTTAGTTAGTTTAATAAAGAAATATCCATAAACAATGAGATAATTTCAATTAATTGTATTAATTACACGTAATTAAAAAAATAAATTCAAAAATACTTTACTAATATACAAATATAAATGAGAGATACAACACTAATAGCTGCCAACAGTATAGTAGACATACATGTTTGCTGAAAGGCCCTAACGTAACTAGCTTGCGGCAAGCTGGTGTTGTTCCAAATATGCAAATTAGCTACTAGCTTTTCATAAGTTAGTCACAAGCTTGTCAAACTTGCGCAAAGTTGGTTTTGTTCCAAATATGCAAATTAGCTGCTAGCTTGTCACAATTTAGTCCAGCTTATTTGCATAGCTGGAACAAAACCAGCTTGCCACAATATAGTTAAAGGGGAAGTCCACCCTGAAGTTAGGTTGGTTATAATAAAAGCAAACCAGAAAAAAAAAGAGAGAACAAAATGAGTGAAAAACATAAGTGAATTAAGATTTGAAGAAACTCTGTCATGGGATAACAAAATGATAAATTGTTACAGTTTTGAATTTGTGTCATCACTTGTGAGCTGCTCTCCTCTCCCATATGTTGTGTACTCTAAATTCCATGAATTTCCATTTTATCAGAAGAATATAAATTATTTTATTTGTGCATTCGATATATTATCAGAGGCCGGGGTATTAATTTGGTCACCTCATGGCCCGGGGGGGGGGGGGGGGATGGTGTATGGATTTGGCAACCTCCCCACTCCGCGATCTCGGCCATGGAGTGACCAAAACTTCTTAAACTAGGCAAGCAATTAGGGCATCTTATTATAATGAATAATCCTACAAAGTTTCATACCTCTATCCCAAATACCTGTTGAGTTTTCGACATTTACGTACTTGTAGGTTTGCATCTTTTTTTCTATATTGTATATTGTAGTACACAACTCAACGGGAAAATTGCCATTGTGATGCGTAAGACTCTATGCCAAGAATTCACAAAAGCTCACAGTACAAATATTACCCTTGAACAATATAGGCAAACATCCAGAAGAGTGGGGGGGGGGGGGGGGGGCGGGGGATCCGCCCCTGGTATTTTAGAGATAAGTGAAATGCATTGACTCCTTATTAAGAAAATCATGTTGTGCCCAAAGTAGACCTTTACCCCACAGACAAAAGTGATGATGTATGAAGATGTAATGTATGTACTTGTAGGATTACTATTACTGCTTACCTATTTTCTCTCAATTACACTCCTATCATTTTTTAAACTGTAGGAACTGCGAGCAGTGCACTATCGTAATAGTAAGTCCACCTCCATCATAAACAGTGAGTCCAACTTAGTTATATATGTTCACGCATTTCAACATAATGATATGTGTACAAATGCTATGGGAATTTTAATGAGAGATGCTGACTACTGATAATTGTATAAATTAATTAATTTCGCAACTTGTATATTTATATATCGATATAATTGTGAAGATACCCAACTTCATTTCGTCGGCGTCTCAATCAGAAAATTATATAAATGTGAGGATTGCCCATACGACAGGAAAGAGACAAGGAAGTAGCTGTGTACTTCATCATACTTTATTTCAAGCTTTCGGCCCCCTCGGCGGATTATATCTTCAAATCCTGAAGAAGGCCGAGAGGGCCGAAAGCTTGAAATAAAGTGGTAAAGTACACAGCTACGCCTTTGTCTCTTTCCTGTCCTACGGGTATTCCTCCCATTTATATATATATATATACAGGGCGCTCCCCAAAAAACGGACAAGGTACTTCCCAAGTAATGTGTGTCAAGATATTAGAATCAGTTGAAAGTGTAACTTTTCATTAGCTACTGTACCAAAAATCAGAAAATTTCATCGAGTAGTTTGTGTTTTATAACTAACTTTGCAAAGCACTTCAGATAAGTTTCTGGATCCAAATCGAGTGTGAAAAAATGTCTTGATTCGTAAATAATGATTGTGTAGCCCGCATCGCGTATCCCTTTATTGTGTGCCCGGGCTTAGATTCTTTTTGTTCCCAATGCACCACGGAATACCGAGCGGGTCGGGAACAAAAGAATCAACACCAGAGCAAACAATAAAGGGGTACGCGATGCGGGTTGCTTAATCATTATTTACGAATAATGACATTTTTTCGCTAGGTATTGAGCCAGAAAGTCTGAAGTGCTTTGCAAAATTAGTTATAAAACAAAACTACTCGATGAAATTTTCTGTTTTTTGGTACAGTAGCTAATGTAAAGTTACATTTTCAACTGATACTAATGTCTTGACATACATTACTTGTCCGTTTTTGGGGGGACACCCTGTATATATATATATATATACGCCATAGAGGGCACCCCATGAGAGAGCATAAATGAAGAAAAAACAGACATTTGAAGGCAAAATATCCAATTAAAGAAATTATGCAGTTCTGGTCAAAAGAGTACTTAAACAAAAAAATAATTTGTAGAAGTAGAAGTTTGCATTTTTTTCAAAAGTTGCGCGATACTTCAAAGAAAAAAAAGTATGAAAAGCCCGGCAAGAGCATTGCGCATTAAAGAGTTATCGCACGAATCGTCGAGGGGGGGGGGGGGGCTCAAATTGACACCCCCCCCCCCCCCCCCCGTTTGAATTGGGTTAAGCCCTCGGGAGGGAAGTTTTGCATTGATGGATCTCCCCCCCCCCCAACGTTTAAGAGTTATTAATATCATCATTATACCCCCGCATACACTATAGTGTATAAGGGGGTATATAGGAATCAGCGTGTGGTTTGTTGGTTGGGCGGTCGGTCGGTCGGACCGTTGCAGAATCTTGTGCTTCGAACTACTTTTTCAGTTTTTGAGCTAGGAATTCGAAATTGTGCACAAGTAACCAGTGTGATATGGAGATGTGCAAGACAGATTTTTCGTCATTGCATATCTCTGAGTTGCCATGGCCATCCTATTTTTCTAAAAAAAAACCCTTTTTTATATTGAATTTCTTTGTCAGTTTTAGAGCTTGTGACTTGAAATTTGGCACATATGTTCGTGATAGTATGTCGGTGTGCAGGACGTATATTTCGTCAGTATGCACTTACATGTTGCCACCGCAACCAAGTGAAAATCATTAAAAATCCTTTGAGACCGAATAACTTGCTTAGTTTTTGAGCGATTGCATGACTTGAAAGTTGGCAAATGGGTAGTATGATAGTATGATAGTAAACGAGACGTATATGTCATCAGTATGCACTTCTGTGTTGCCATGGAAACCAAGCGAAAATCATTAAAAATCCTTTGAGATCGAATAACTTTCTTAGTTTTGGAGCTATTGACTTGAAATTTGACACATATATGTATGGTAGTATGTCAGTGAGCAAGACATATATTTGGTTAGTGTGGACTTCCGTGTTGCCATAGCAACCATCCTAGAATCAATAAATATAATTTGAGACCAAATAACTTACTCAGTTTTTGAGCTATTGACTTGAAACGTGTGTTCATGGTAGTGTGTTAGTGTGTACGACATACATTTCGTCAGGATGCACTTCCATGTTGCCATGGCAACTAGTGGAGAATCATTGAGAAATATTTTAGGCCAAATATATAAGAATCCGTTTTTCAGCTATCGCCTCGAAATTTAAGGCATATGTCTGTTGTAATACGTCGGTGTGCAAAACTTATATTTTGGCAGTATGCACTTATTTGTTACCATGACAACCATTTGATAGGTCCCTTCATATTTTTGTGAGAGATCTGCTTGAGTGGGGGTATTAACACCTTCAGTGATATTCTGGTATTAAGCTTGTAATTGGCAACAAATTGAATGTTTCTCTGCTGTTATACAATGCTTTTAGTCAGCTTCAATCTTATTTTTGACAGAAGGTTCTATTTGCTGCACAAGCCAATACAAGCCATCACAAGCCACCACTGACTGTGACAACAATAAGGTACAGCATTGTCATTTAAAAAAGGTTGAATATTTCTATGTAACATTTTGCACTATTTACAAATGCAAAGATGTAGATCGAAAGTCAGACTCAAATTACATGGAATATAAGTAACATAGACACCCCCACCTACAAATTAGCTTGGCTCAAATGAGATATATTTAGTATGTGCATGTTGTCATTGGTTTTACAAACTGGCACGATCGAAATCACAGGACTTATATTGTATGAAACTATAAAAACAACTATCCCAATATGTGTGGTTTAAAATTAGTGTGACAACAAGGGACAGCTATATAGGTGCATGGAGATAGTGTCAACAGAAAAGAGGAACAGCTTGAGATGAATAAGGAACATACTGGAGGAACAGCTTTAGCGTAGTACAAATTCACACTCTTACCTCCACGGCTTGCCCTCATTATGTTGATCACACTTGTATCTTTCCTGCTTGCATGTATAATAACACATATATTACACTGATATCTTTACTGCTTGTTCTCATGTAAAGCACATGTATCACACTCATATCTTCACTGCTTGCCCACATTATGTATAGCACGTTTATCACACTCATATCTTTACTGCTTGTCCTCACTATGTATAGCACATATTATACGCTCATATCTTTCCTACTTGTCCTCACTATGTATTGCACACATATCACACTCATATCTTTCCTGCTTGTCCTCACTATGTATTGCACATATATCACACTCCTATCTTTCCTTCTTGTCCTCACTATGTATTGCACATATATCACACTCCTATCTTTCCTACCTGTCCTCACTATGTATTGAACATATATCACACTCCTATCTTTCCTGCTTGTCCTCACTATGTATTATACATATATCACACTCATATCTTTACTGCCTGTCCTCACTATGTATTGAACATATATCACACTCATATCTTTCCTGTTTGTCTTCATGTATAGCACAAATATCACACTCATCTTTCCTGCTTGTCTAGCACATGTCACACTCGTATCTTTCCTGCTTGTCGTCATTATGTATACCACATTTAGCACACTCATATCTTTCCTGCTTGTCCTCACTATGTATAGCACATATATCACACTCATATCTTCACTGCTTGTCCTCACTATGTATTGCACATTAACACCTACATGTATGTATCTGTCCTGCTTGTCCTCACTATGTATTGCACATATATCACACTCATATCTTCACTGCTTGTCCTCACTATGTATTGCACATTAACACCTACATGTATGTATCTGTCCTGCTTGTCCTCACTATGTATTGCACATATATCACACTCATATCTTCACTGCTTGTCCTCACTATGTATTGCACATTAACACCTACATGTATGTATCTGTCCTGCTTGTCCTCACTATGTAGAGCACATCACACTCATATATTTTCTGCTTGTCCTCACTATGTATTGCACATATATCACACTCATATCTTCGCTGCTTGTCCTCACTATGTATTGCACATTAACACATACATGTATGTATCTGTCCTGCTTGTCCTCACTATGTAGAGCACATCACACTCATATCTTTTCTGCTTGTATTCACTATGTATTGCACATACATCACATATAGCTGCCTTTTAAAATTAGTGACATCATCAGGGTGGATGAAATTTTGATATGCAATTGAGTGCATGTACAGTTAATTTTATACACCTATTCTTTTTTATTTATCTTTCTACAGAATGCTCAAGATGAATCAGATGATGAATCCGGGTCTGAATATGTTCCAGAGACTGATTATTCAGATACTTCGGAGGCTGATTCACTAACTGAATTACAACTGAAAAGGAAAAGAGAGTGCAGCAGTGATCGTTCAGACTCTGAAATGTCATCCATTTCAGACACCCAAGATGTAATAAGTCACAAGAAGAAAAGGCCCAAAACGAGAGGGGTTTCCAGCTTGGGCAAAGGAGAAGAGAAGAATTCGGACGACTCGTCGGATAGTAATGCCCCTACACCAACACAACAATCGGCAGAGAAAACACAAACAAGAAAGGCACAGGTGAAGTCATCATCTAATACCATGGGAGTTAGAGTATGGGACAAGACTCATTGTTGTGTATACTGTGGCAAGATGGACTCTAAGATGGCTAGACATTTAGAGTTAAAGCATAAGGATGAACTGGAAGTTGCCCAAGCCTTAAGCTTTCCAAAAAAGTCCAAATCAAGGAAGCTACACCTAGACCGGCTGAGATACAGAGGCGATTATCATCACAATATGACAGTACTGAGAGAGAAAAGGGGGTATATCATACCATGGCGCAGCCCTCCAAAAAATGAAGCCAAGTTCAGGAAGGTCACAGACTATTTGCCTTGTAGACACTGTCTGGCATTTTTCCTACGATGGGATATGTGGCGCCATGATAAAGCTTGCCCTCATAGAAGTGAAAACGAAGCTGGAGAAAAGGGCCATCGTCAGCTCCAACAGCTTAGCATGATGCTACTACCAGCCCCAGATGGAGCATCGAGAGGGCTACATGACATCATGACTAGATCAAAAAAGAAGGACGATATCTACTTGATTGCCTTGAATGACCCACTCATTATGAAATATGGATCCAAACTGTTTCATCTCCACGGGCATCAACCACATCTCCATAGCTACATTTCACAAAAAGTGAGAGAGATTGCACGTCTGGTTAAGTCTGCAAGGAAAGTATCTGAAGGCATCACGAATCTACACAACTGCATCAACCCAGCTCACTTTAAGCATGTTGCTGAAGCTGCTAGGAAAGTAGCAGGATTCAGGGAATCCGACAATCGATATGGGACGCCATCATTGGCTCTCAAACTAGGGTTTGCACTCCGCAAATGTGGTGAGATTGTTCTTTCAGAGGCATATGAAACAAATGACCAGCTCTTGAAAGGAAAGGCAAAGGGCTTCATCCGCATGTACGAGATGGAGTGGAAGTATGCAGTATCATCTCATGCCCTAAGAACACTCGAAGAGCAGAAGTGGCAAAGACCATCCGTGTTGCCACTGACGGATGATGTGGTTAAGCTACAGAAACGCTTAGAGAGGGAAGCTTCAGAAATCAGACAAGAAATGGCCCAATGTGTCACTAAAGAACGATGGTTTCGCCACTGCAAAGTTACCTTGGCCCAAGTAACATTGTTTAACAGGAGGAGAGGTGGAGAGGTGCAGAGGCTGAAGGTGAATAGTTTCCGAGACCAAACACAGGGAACTGCAGCTACAGATGATGATGTATTGCAGTCATTATCAACATTTGAGAAGCACCTTTGCAATTCTCTAACAAGGGTTGTCACGCGAGGAAAGCGTGGGAGAAAGGTACCGATCCTTCTTACGGCCTCCTTAAAAGAAGGAGTTGATCTCCTTGTGAACACAAGGGAGGAGGCTGGAATTAATCCTCAAAATGAGTATGTCTTCGCAAGAGCTTACAATGACAGTGAAAAACCAATGTCAGCACATAGTTGCCTGCACCACTACGCAAATGACTGCGGGGCAAATTTCCCGAAGAACCTGACAACAACGAGACTCAGAAAGCACATCGCAACCATGACGCAACTTCTGAACTTGGATGAGAATCAGCTGGAACAGGTTGCCGACTATATGGGACACACAATATCAGTGCACCGCGGGTACTACAGACTACCTGAGAATACTCTACAAACAGCCAAGGTTGCCAAGTTGCTTATGGCAATGGAAAAGGGGAACCTAAGCCAGCTGAGAGGGAAGTCGTTGGATAGTCTTAATGCAGATGAGCAAGGTAATTACATGTAGTAAATGTAACTCTTGGTGTTATTTCTTTTTTTTTTGTTATGCCTCCGCCAAAAAAGTGGCCGGAGGCATTATGTTTTCGGGTTGTCTAGCTGTCTGTCCGTCCGTCCGTCCCGTTTTGTTTTTGTCAATATCTCCAGCGTTTGATGGTTTGACTTCAAACTTGATATGAGGGTACATTTAGGGGGGAGATTACTTCTCTTAACTTTTGGGGTCATGAGGTCAAAGGTCACAGAGGTCAATTTGTAAAAATAGTTTCTTTGCAATATCTTACAAACTATATGACTTTAAACTTTAAACTTGGTATGAGGGTAGAGTATGACAAAGTAAACTTTTGATCACAATCTGAGACCGAGGGGTCAAAGGTCAGAGGTCACAGGAGGTCATATTGTAAAATATGATTATTTTTTTTTTAATATCTTAAAAGCCGTATTTCCAATCAAGTTCAGTCTTGGCATAAGCGTAGAGAATATCAATCTAGATATTTGATGATGTTTTGGGGTCATAAGGTCACAGGTCAAAGGTCACGGATGTCATGTTATAAATTTTAAAAGCCGTATTGCTGATCTACTTCAAATTTGGCATAAGGGTAGAGTATATCAATCTAAATAAATATTTGGTAGTGTTTTAGGGTCATAAGGTCAAAGGTCATGGAGGTCATTATGTTATACATTAGGTTACACAGTAGTTAGGGGACTACCTCTCCTCAGCGCTGGCGAGCGGTCTGGGTTTTCCACTGTCAAGCTAGTTCAGATTGGACCTTGGGGAATTTATTTGATCCCTGTTCGCTCTTATCACTAGCCTCTAGGCGCTGATGTGTCAATTTACTGGCAGCAAGAGGAGGAAGTGAGGAGAAAGAGAGGAGGTATGTCAAGGTCGTTGGCCAGTGGACCCGAGCTAGACCAGAAGTGTTATAGTGTTAGTCTTAGTAATTAAACTCAGTAAAAGTATACTGTAGGTTATAACATTGGTTGTGTGAGTATTATATAAGGTTTGCGAGATGTGTGTATAAAAGAGACTGGGAGAGAGAATTCTCATTCTGGGGAAAACATTGCTAAAATCTTTCACTGCACATTTACCAGAATGATTGTTTAATAAATGCTACTCCCTTGGTTAAGTTTTTGGCCTCAAAAGAGACTGGTGTTTTACTTTTAGAATTAATTTAGTTTAGTGTCCACTAAAGTCTACAGGCAGGATAACTGCTACAGACAACTTAAATAGACATGCTGTCTGAATGTTTATAGGTCATAATAAGAATGAAGAGGTCTGCAAACATAGACTAGTGGTCATACAGTGAACTGCAGCCCAGAGAAGATTATCTCTATGATAGCACTAGGCCTGGGGGGAGGAGGCAGTTAAAACAGCATGGGATTGTTGCCTGAAGAGATAAAAGTGTCAACATCAGGAAAAAATGTTACCAGTTGAGTTCCACCGAGGTGGAACTCACGCTAACAGGGCAAACACGTCATGTAAAAATCTGATTTTTTTTTAATATCTGAAGAGCCATATATCTATTAACCTTAGACTTTGTATGTGGGTAGATTATATCAAGCTAAATATTTGATGGTGTTTAGGTTCATGGGTTCATGGAGGTAATTATGTTGTATAAATTAGATTTTTTTAAATATATATCTTAGGAGCCATATAACCGATCATCTTCAAGTGTAAAATGGACATTTATATTTGTCCTGCAGTCAATAGTTAATGTGGTTACTATTTCAAATAATTACACAAATTCCTGACAAGAGTGACCGTGCACAAGGCGGAGGGATATATTCCAACCACGCGTGGTTGAATATCCATCTAGTTTAAGTTTGTATTTCTACCCCTAATTTTGTTGTTTAAAATCAGTTTAACGTATATCGATTAGAACAACCTGGAAGCTTATTTCCAGATTTTTTAAAAAGATAATATTCATTTATTCCACTTTTTTCAAGTTATATATTATAAGGAATATGTGATATATCAGTACAAAACAGCTCATATAATTTATTTTTGTTTTTCATATTTGTAATAAAATGTGGCTCTTGATTGCATGCAGAATTTTGTCAACATCCATTAATTGATAACAGTTGTCGATATAATAATTAGTAAAATAATGTAAATGCAATCAAAAGCAAATGTTACATTGCTTTGATTTGTTTATATATCATATATATAAAGTTAAGGACCACTTTTTGAAACATGATTTTGAACCCAGTTTTTTTACTACTTCACAATGGACCTACTTTTTCAAGATGTGCAATGATGAGAGCGACATCATGCAAGAACTGAAACCACTCATAAGTGAAATGGATTACAGTGTGTTTGAGGAGATTCACAACAGCTTTACTCTGGTATTTCTAGAAATACAATACCTTGTTTGAAAATTGTAAACACAAAATGGTCCTTAACTTTTTTTGAGTAGTATATATATATTTCACAGTTGACATATTAGTCAGTGAAGGGCATAAAACTATAGAGAGTCAAAATGAATAAGCCAAATTGAATAAGGGTATTTAAATGGGTATATCTCCGTTTCATGACCACCTGGGCTGACACATGACCATCTGACTATATACCCAAGATATAACGCCTTGTTAAAATCCACGAGGTCGGAGAGGGGTTTTTTCCCCCCTAATAAATCAGCAAGTCATGATGGACAAAAGCCCAGTGACTGGCTTCCGTAGTGCTCGCGTACATGCATGCTGTTAGTGTTAGGGGTCAAGATGCTAGACTAGGATAGTGCAACATGAATGTAGATAGTCAAATGGTCAGAATGGCAGGTGCATCATGACACGGATATGCCCTACTCTTTTTAAAGTCGAAGTCCCCCCTGGACTTCAGTTGTTTTTAATAAGAAGCAGGACAATGAGAGAAACATATCAGTGAAGGTTTGAAGAAAATCCAACAATTAAAGGATACAAAAGTTATACATTCTTAAAGTTTTAATTTTGTGACATCACAAGCGAGCTGCTCTCCTATACCGTGTACTGTCAATTCTACAAATTGCCATTTTCTCAGAATAATATTCATGATTTTACCTGTGCTTTCGATATATTGTCAGACACATGTTTTTATACACGCCTTTATAAAATAGATCCATTCCTTCATCACCATGAAAAAAGGGGCGATTTGGAAATTACAAGTACACAACATAAGGAAGCTCGCAGCTTGCAAGCGACGTCACAAAATTAAAACTTAAAAAAAATCAAACCTTCGTTATCCTTTGATGGATTTTCGTAAAACTTTCAATGATATGTTTCTCACACTCTTCTGCTTTTATTAAACGCAACTTAATGTCAGGGTGGACTTGCCCTTCAAGTACACTACTAAAAGCTGTTCTCATTCCATTCCCCCCTCCCCTTTTTTTTTAACAGTGAGTGGTGAAAGTGATGATGAAGTCCCTGTTCGCTCTTCAGTGCCACAAGGTAGGCCTAATAATCAGTTTATTTTGTATGCCTCCAGCCACTGAAGGTGCAGGTTTGGTGGGACGGGCTAGCTGTAGAGGCAATCTGAGTGGTTTGAATATAAATTTCGGTGTAAAATGAAGTTGGTGTCCACATTCTCTTTTAAGAATATATACTGAGCCTCTCATGCACACATCATGGTTGAATCTGGGAAGCCAAATTTAATAATTAAGGGTATTTATATTAAAGACATATTAAGAAAAGATCATGAATATGAGCTGCATAGCTATAATCATAAAAATAGTGTATATACACTCTAAAAAATGAAGTGCTAATTTAGCACTTGCAGAGCTTGTATAGTGACTGCACTTCGGAGTGCTGATTTTCTAATTCAAATTTGAACTGGAAAATCAGCACTCCGAAGTGCAGTCACTATACAAGCTCTGTAAGTGCTAAATTAGCACTTCATTTTTTAGAGTGTATGAACTAAACATTGCTGAACATGAACATTGTGAATTTGAACCGTATACTGATGATCATATAGATAGTGATTATAAATTAAATGGTAGTAACCCGGGGTAGTAATCATAAAGATAATAAGTATAAACTACAAAAGAGTATTTGTGAAAGTAGTGAGTATGATATACAATGTATTTAATGATCCTGAAAATGGTGGATATGAATTACATAGTAATAATCTTTAAAACTACAAAGGGTTGAAAATTACTCGTATAGAAGGTATGATATTGTGTTGCATATATATAGACCCCCAAATGCAAAACCTGATGTTTTTTACTATCTATTTAATTACTTGAATCCATTTTAATGGAAAATATAAAGAGGATGTTGATTTGGGGTGATATAAATGTTCAAAGATACTTCCCAAAGATATTACAATTTGAGACATTCAGATTAGTCTTTTGAAACTATAACTCATATGTTTATATAATTTTCAAGTAACAAAATTAGATGTAAAAATTGAAACGGCATTTACGAGAACTGATAATTAAAAAAAAAAAATTGATATCGTTCTCAAACATCGGCTCAGATTGTTCCACTATTTAAAAATAATTTCCCTAGATATTACAATATGAGACTTTCAGATTGTTTTTTTAACTGCATTTTATAACTCACTATGTTTATCCCATTTTCGTTTTCAAAATGAGCCCTTTTTAATTCTAAAGATGTTAATAGTTAATATCTTTAAGTTCAATACAAAAAATTGTTTTCATTTCCTTTTTTTCCATGTAACAGTGAGTGGTGAAAGTGATGATGAAGTCCCTGTTCGCTCTTCAGTGCCACAAGGTAGGCCTAATAATCAGTTTATTTTTATATATGCCTCTAGGTTTGGTGGGACGGGCCTGTAGAGGCAATCTGAGTGGTTTGAATATAAATTTCGGTATAAAAGGAAGTTGGTGGACATTATATTGTCCACTTTCTCTTTTAAGAATACTTAGACTCTCGCGATCATGCACACACCATGGTTGAATCTGGGAAGCCAAATTGAATAAGAGCAATTAAATTAAGTACAATACTAAAAACTGTTTTCATTCCATTTCCTTTTTTTTTGTAACAGTGAGTGGTGAAAGTGATGATGACATCCCTGTTCGCACTTCAATGCCACAAGGTAGGTCTAATAATCAGTGTATTTTGTATGCATCCAACCACTGAACTGAGGTGCAGGTTTGGTGGCAGCTAGAGGCAATCTGATTTTGGGTTGTATGTTGCTCCACCCACCTGCCTTGAGATGAATTTCAAACTTTGTGATAGCTTTATGCATCGACCATAGAAAAGTGCTTTGAATAGATTTTGAGATTAGCATGTCAAAGGTAAAGGGTCATATCTATAGAGGTAAATTAATTTCCATGAAATTACACGTTTTCGCAACCTCGATTATTGTGTTGCAACCTTTGTTGGAGATGATGTGAACTTGGGAAGATGGACTTATCAGAATTTTAAAGTATGATTCCAATAGTTGCTGTTTTACTCACCCGCAGTTTGTAATTTGCTTTAGGTTGCAAAAAAGATGTTTATATTGTTAAATGTAGTAAATTACTTATACGTACACTGATGATCTAGACCATTTTATTACTTTTTAAGATTCAAGAGGGCATGACTTGATTGACCCTGTTGACTGCCTTAAATAAATAATTATTTAAAATCTATAATTTAAATTACAGTTGCTATGATTCATTTCCTTAAGTGTTCCATTGATGTTTATGGAATTCGAAGTTTAGATTGATTTTTATGGATATTATACACATTTCTGTATTCCAGAGAAAATCAGAAAGAAGAAATCTCAAAAGAAGAGTGTCCGCACAAGTAAGTTGATATTTTTAGTTGTTTTTATTTGTTTATTATTGTGATGCAGGATAAAATGCACATCCCGAGGTGTAATGAGTTTAGAATCTTTTTATTCCAACACCGAAAGGAAAAGAAAAACAGCCTCACAGCAGTAACACCACCTGCCACTACATGTTCACAAGAAAATAACAACAAATGAACATGATAAATTCGTGAACATGGGCTACTCTAAAGCAACACATCAAAGAATGGAGTAAAATCTTAACAAAAGTGTCCAATCTATGACATGCATGTACATGTATATAATGATAGAGAGTATTGAATGTAAGATACTTCCTTCCTAGGTGCCTAATTGTCTATTCCAGACATTGGTGATCAAAGCTTTCCATCTACTTCTATCTTTGGTGGTTTGAATTGTGTTGGTGCTTTTGTTAGTCAGTCCTATATAATGTATCGCTTCTGTTCCCTTCAATTTTTCCTGTCAGTATTCTTGAAAAATATTATAAGAATCATCAGAGAACTATAGCAACCTTTTTCCCAGAAGCTACTTTCTTTGGCCGGACTACTCCTTTAAGTTATTTATTGCTTTTTGTCTTTATGTTATGTAATTGTTCTTTGCATGGATCAAACAATGATACTTGCATGACATGCAGATGTAT
The DNA here is from genome assembly GCA_037951105.1 of Echinarachnius parma. NCBI lineage: Eukaryota > Metazoa > Echinodermata > Echinoidea > Clypeasteroida > Echinarachniidae > Echinarachnius > Echinarachnius parma. The sequence continues at coordinate 110,847 of JBAMJV010005653.1, read as the reverse complement.
ATACTGGCGCAAGTGCTGGGTAGAGTTAGCATGTGTAAAACAAGCGCCAAATGCAGCTCTGTGTGATTAATCTAAAGCACCTGCTCTAGCTGACATCACACAGAAACAGAAATTCCCAGTTTCAGTGCCGATCTATTATAGATTTGTAGAGACTGGAAAGCATATCTGAGAGGGCGTTTTATATTGATTTTGTATATTTAAATGCCTATGCATATCAATATGTATTATATACATGCATGTTTGTCATTTATCAGTGAGATCATCTTTTTTGTGATGGATATGTCACTTGAATATCAGCTTTGCAACCACCAATATGTCGCCACAATTAATATTTTGGTTTTATTTGTTTTCTGAAACTAGAGATACCAAGCTTTCCAATGATATCAAGCATTTGTAGCTTACTAAATTATAACCAAGTTAAATATCACATTAGAGTTAGAGCTATCAATTATGAAATCCCATGTAGAAAAATCCCGCTTCTCCTGCCATTTGCTCTGTTGCTCTATTTGCGACTTATTGGTGGTTTTGAGGCGGCGGGTCACAAATAGTATTCTTTTGCATGATTTATAGGAGTCACTTTATCATTTCTCAGAATCATGGAGCCAAGAAGAAAGCAATGCTGTCCTCAGACAGCTAGGAGTGCACCTTCGTCTCGGAAAAATCCCTGGAAAGGCCCAATGTGAAGCTGCACTCAAGCAAGAGCCAGCTCTGCGTCAAAGAACCTGGCGTCACCTAAAGTACTTTGTGTACAACAGAGTGATCAAGGAATCAAAACACTGTCAAAAGAACAAGTAGAATTTGGGCATGAATTGATAAGGCATATTTGTTATGTTTTATTGACATAAATGCGAACAGCCATTCATGATTAGGACCCATAGGAAAAATTGTTGTCTGCCGCATACTCCTGCCGCAGACTTCCCGCAGACCTGCCGCAGACCTGCCGCAGCTTTTCACATGCAAATTAGTCCTGCCGCAGACTTACGGCATACTCATAAGAGTCTGCGGCAGGTCTGCCGCAGACCTGCTGCAGACTGTTTATCATGAATATTCATATCCCATATAAAAGAAATTTGCTGCCGCAGACCTGCCGCAGACTCTCTATCATGAATATTCATATCCCATATAAAAGAAATTTGCTGCCGTAGACCTGCCGCAGACTCTTTATCATGAATATTCATATCCCACATAGAAGAAATTTGCTGCCGCAGACCTGCCGCAGACTCTTTATCATGAATATTCATATCCCATATAAAAGAAATTTGCTGCCGCAGACTTGCCACAGACTCTCTATCATGAATATTCATATCCCACATAGAAGAAATTTGCTGCCGCAGACCTGCCGCAGACTCTTTATCATGAATATTCATATCCCATATAAAAGAAATTTGCTGCCGCAGACTTGCCGCAGACTCTCTATCATGAATATTCATATACCATAGAAGAAAAAAAGGTTTGCCGCAGACTTGCCGCAGACTTTTTATCATGAATATTCATGTCCCATATAGAAAAGAAATTTGCTGCCGCAGACTTGCCGCAGACCATGTCAACTCTGCAGCATCTAAATTTACCCACAGTTTTTCAAGTCCCTGAAAACAACTCATTAATGCATGTGTACATGTATACATTGTTAGTCATGCTTTCCAATGCACTGATATGAAGCTCACATCAGTGCAATAAAACTTTTTTCATCAAGTTCACATATGCTTGAAAAGAGAAGATTTTAAAATTCTACCGATTAACAAATTTTCTGTGTACTAGTACTATGGCAATACAGTTTACTTAGTGGTTAGTAATATGGGTGCGAAATGGAAATTTGAATTTATATAATAACGTGATTTGTTTTATGAACAGAAACTTATGAAGGGCATGAATATGGTAATAACATATATTTTCAATTTTTCATTTCTTCAAAAACAGTACTAATTACTACATTATAATGAAAAAAGACATATTTTTAGTTAAAATTGATTATTCTCTTTTTTATCTAATGAATATTCATTTTTTATACGCCTTGCAAATGCCCTTCTTTTCTGCCGCATACTTGCCGCAGACTGCTTTAATGCTTCCAAATGAATAAAGAGTTTAAGAGTCTTCCTGCCGCATACTTGCCGCAGACTAGCTTACTGCTGCATCTTGAAGAGTCTTTTTGCCCCATACTTGTCGCAGACTGCATTAATGCTGCCAAATGAATAAAGAAAGAGTCTTCCTGCCGCATACTTGCCGCAGACTAGCTTACTGCTGCCTCTTGAAGAGTCTTTCTGCCGCATACTTGCGGCAGACTAGCTTACTGCTGCCTCTTGAAGAGTCTTTCTGCCGCAGATCTGCCGCAGACTGTTTCTGCCGCTTACTAGTATGCGGCAAGTCTGCGGCAAAGATACTTTCTGCCGCATACTCTTTGCCGCAGACTTTTAGTCTGCGGCAGGTCTGCGGCAGATCTGCGGCAGGTCTGCGGCAGACTTTTCATTTTCCTATGGGGAAATACATTTTGTATGAAAAGCTCAAATGGAAAATATGGAAATACATAAGAAATGAAAGATGAGAGAAGGAGAAGAGCAAGACAATACATCAAAAATAAAGAAGAGATGAGAGAAGGAAAAAATACATAGAACTACATAAGAAATTATAGAACAGAAGATGAATGGAAAATATTCCAATATTCCAATATTCCAATAAAATTTACATATTCAAGTGAAAATCAATTTAAACAATCAAAAGTTACATGAAATTATCTGAGTTCAGAAAAAATACATAAAATATCCATTATTAGGCCAACATTTCATAATTTTCAAATGGGTTTAAGAGCTGATATTTTTAACCACCTTAAATCTATTGAATCTAAGGTTTTCAATTATATTAATGGATTGTATTGTTTGTTTATATATATTTTTGTACTACTTTGTTTCCAATATTCCAATATTCCAATATTCCAATTAAATTTACATATTCCAGTGAAAATCAATTTAAACAATCAAAAGTTACATGAAATTATCTGAGTTCAGAAAAAATACATAAAATATCAATTATAAGGCCAAAATGTCATATATATTCCACATTGCTAAACAGATCATGAATATTCATTAGATATGCAAATTTCCATGTTCCCTTATATTTATTGAGTATAATAAGTCATATAAAAGAAATATCTTCACTTTAATGATTTAACTATACTTGCAAACAAAATTCACAGCCCTCAAAACCTTGAAATCCATTCACCAATAATGTTTTAATGTATTTTATTGTTAATTTATGTCTTTTGTACCATAATTTTCAATAGAAAGCAACACAATTTGATGGTTTTAAAGAGCTTATTTTCTATAACACAACCAATTATGATGAACATATATGTGGGAAATAAATGTGCAACAAATGTGCATGATGATTCAATCAGACATTTTCCTATGCCACATAATAATATATTGCTTTCTATAGCGTGGGGACTTGTGTTGCTTTCTATTAAAAATTATGGTATTTCTTTGTTTTATTTAGGAATTGAAATAATAATTAAAAGATATATTTACGCTCTGTCTTGCGTTTTATAACGACTAATTAACTTTAACTAGATAGGAAAATATTCACAAACAACATCTATGATATCTACGGTTTAAAATTATGTTTTTTTTTGTGTGTGTTTACTTTTATTCCTTTTGTATTTAATTGTTTTTGCTACAGATTGAAAAAGTAGTAAAAACACACAATTTTCTATCTTATATATTTATATTTTGTAATTATATTTCAAATGGGTTTAAGAGCCAATATTTTTAACCACCTTAAATTTATTGAATCTAAGGTTTTCAATTATATTAATGTATTGTATTGTTTGTTCATATATATTTTTTGTCCTACTTTGTTTCCAATATTCCAATATTCCAATAAAATTTACATATTCAAGTGAAAATCAATTTAAACAATCAAAAGTTACATGGAATTATCTGAGTTCAGAAAAAATACATAAAATATCAATTATTATGCCAAAATGTCATTATATTTCAAATGGGTCTAAGAGCTAATATTTGTAACCACCTTAAATCTATTGAATCTAAGGTTTTCAATTATATTAATGTATTGTATTGTTTGTTCATATATATTTTTTGTTATTACTTTGTTTTGTCAAGGAAAACAGAATGGTAAAAATATATTTTTATCCTAATTCCGTTTTCAGAAAAAAATAGGGACAAACTATATTTTGTCTGTTTGTTGTGCCACTATACTGACCTATTTTCAACTATTTTGTCTGACAAGAATACAAATAGGAAAAAATTAGGGTACAAATACGAAACAAATAGTATTGTTAAAAAAAAAGGAAAAAATAGTTTGCACTGATCCTATTTTGTTTCTATTTGTATCACAAAAATAGGATACAAATATATTTGTATTCTATTTTTTCTTTAAAAATTGGGAAAAATAGAGGTAAAATAGGGGGAAAATATATTTTTCAGATGTACATTTTTACCAGGGAGTGTCAATTATAGAATCTTAAAAAAAAAAAGTTCATTCTCGAAAGATATTTGTTATTTCGATCTGCCAAGAAATCATGCCATTAATTTGACCAGATTTCGACTAGGTAATAGTCATCTTCCAGTCGGCCAGTAGTAACAGGAAGATTTAATAACACATGCTATGACGAACGATGTTGCACACTGTGTAAAAGTGACAGAATTGGTGATGAATTTCATGCTGTCTTTGACTGCAGTTTCCGCTAGCTAGGTCCCATTTACTGCCAAGATATTACTGTAACAAACCAAATACTTTTAAAATGGAAAAGCTGTTCACTGTAACTAATAGAAAACTCTTAATTAGGCTCGCCAAATTTACTTATACCATTATGGTGTAATTTACGTCCTCTAAGCCACCATTCTAACTCCGGCCCCCATTTGCCATTTGACTTTGAACACAAGTGGCTCAAATATGTGATATTTTTTGTTTTTATTTTACAAAGTTTATTTTCTGCATTTATTTCAAACTTTCTCTCAATTTTATTTAAAAATACAATTTTGCCACTTGAAAAGAACAAGTAAAAATCTAGCCAGTGTAATTGAGGAAGATAAAATTCATAATTTCTGAAGAATCCCAATTTTAGCAAAAATATATGGTTTTATAGAAATAACCATATATATGTTTAGTATTGTATATTTTACTGAAATTATAACTCAAAACTATTTTAAGAACAACAATTTACAATATAAGTGAAGATTAGTTCATGAATTTTCCACTTACAAGGTCTAAACGTCAAATTATTGTTGACGTTCTTGGCTTTATGGCAATTGACTTTGTACAGAAATGTCCCATACATAACACTAGGTCCTATGCGTAACACTTTTTGAGAGTGGCTCTCAAATGAAAATAGAATAATTCTGTAAATTATAATGATGCGTTTTTGTTGCATTTGGGATAAATTAGAACTTCTTGAAGTTTGGTTTGAGACGGTGCTGAACTTTTTGGGAAAACTTTAAAAATTGACGTCAACATGTTACGTATGGGACAAATCAGGAGAGGAGGGAGCCTCATTTGCAAAATAAATTCATTCATCATAATACATTTTTTTACCAAATTAATTTTGGGGTGGAATGGGTGATATTATGTACAGATCAGCTTCTAACTCCTATTCAATTATTTTATATGATTTTTTTTAAATGTCCCATACGTAACGCCTTATTTTCCTTTTATGGAATTCAAGCCCTTCTAATTTGCATAGATTTGCATATTTTGATTTTTTTCTTTTTGATTCAGAAACTTCAACTAATAAGCTATCTAATGATGTATATCACATTCATATCCCTTCAATTTGAAAACGCTTCCATCTCAGTAATGGAATTTCTACAAACTTTCCGTTCTGCCAGCTGATACATTTGTGTACATTTGTAAATCGATCACTTTCCATGAATCAATGGCACACGTATACTATATGCTATACATGTATCTTGTATATATCCATTGTAAATATGTTTTTGTTGAACCACACATGTTTAAGCCTTTATTTGCCCCCACGGGCCAAAAGGCGTTTTTTTTTTCAATAAAGTTCAAAGAAAGCTGCCTATTAATGAAATGAGAAGCTTCTTCTATTTATTTTGCACGATTTTGTAACCTAATTTTAGTATTTGGGATATCACTTTTCTTATGAATGTATATAGTTATTGCCAATAATTATCTTCTTCTTGTGATATGCAGATGGTGTATTGAGCAAAACTCGGGATTTGACTGGCTGGTATTTTTCTATTGAAATGCTCAGTAACAATATCGTTGATTTAAAGCATGAGGAAGAGAGCAGAAAACTCTGAAAGAGGCAGACAGAGATGATAAAAAGTTAATTTTTGAAGGGTGGAAAGAAAATGGGAGAGAAATGGAGAGATGGGGAAGATCAATGTAAAATTAGGAGGATTGAAAGAAATAGAGGTTTAAATAACGTTCATGGAAAGAAGTTTGGTGGAGAGAGTAAGATGGCGAATATAAGAAGAGTGAGAGGAATTGGTAAGAATAGGAGAATATTATGTACAGTGAATTGAGATTGAAATGTTCAAGAATATATATATTTAGAGAGGCAGAGAGCAGAATAGAATACAGGTAAATTTACAACTTGACTAGACATTTGAGCGGGAGAAAGGATATTTATATCTTTGTAATCTATTATCAGCATAATTTAATTCACTTTAGTCAAGGGATCAAAATAATTCAGAGTATAGGCCTATTATACTTCACTAGCACATCGCCCCCCCCCTAGGGTTATAAACCCGTATTTTATCAACTGTGGTCTAAAATGTATTACCAGCTCATCAACTGAATATTGCGTATGAGCAAAAAATAAAAGGTCGATCTTTTAATATTGTTAATTTATTTTTGCCCACTTTCAGTCCTCTTTTCTTTGTCCCTGTTCACGTTTAGTACAAAGTTACTTTATAACATGTGACAGCAGTGAAAGTCCTTTTTTTTTTATAAGTTTCATTCATCTAAAAAAAAAAAGATTAACAAATTTATATTCACTACCACAATCTTGGAAAAACTGGAATCGACACTACCGGCGACTTCGGTCCTGTGATTAGAGATTAAAGCCCAAGATCAGTTTCGGGAAAGTCGCCGAATACATCTAAATGTATCAATATTGTTGAATATGTATTGAAAAAGGGCTAGTGTGGTAAAATCCGACCGTATACATTTTAAAATACAGAAATATCGGAAGTATAAGCTATCGCCACGTGGTCGACCACGTGCTCCTTATACATATAGCGTATGGGCGATTCCTCGTTGGCGATAGCTGTCCCAATGAGTCAGAAATACAATTTTGGAAATATATCAGTTAGTAGGCGGTTTATTGGCAAAATGTGGATGATACTATCTAAGTATGATAATATTCTTTCACATTATTGGTAATAAGAGCTTCCATTTCAATTTTTTGAGAGGGGGGCGTTTCCAAAACTGGTCTTTACCTTTAAATTAGAAAGATACCAGTTAGAATGAATAACCTTGTAATATTGCGACCACTGAACAGGCGCGGATCCAGAGGGGGGGGGGGGGGGGGGGGGGTTGTGGGGGTTGCAACCCCCCCCCCCCCCCCTTTAGCTGCAGAGGTTTCCTGGAAATTACATGATATGGAAACCTCTGAATCGTGTCTCAAATGCCTTAATTAGAATGCAGGAAAAAGCTTCTAGATTTGAAAATTTTCCGGGGGGGGGGGTATCCCCCCGGACCCCCCTAGCAGGTGCATGCCTGCGGCACGCGCGCGGGTGCCTACGGCGGCCGCTTATTCCAAATGCTCAAACCCCCCCCCCCCCCCCCCCCCCCCCATCTACAAAATCCTGGATCCGCCACTGCTGAACTACGTAGTCTGGAGTTTAGTGATTGCATCATCTTCTAAATTTTGATTTCATTTTATATACGCATTGTATAGAATAAGAGGTACAAAGTCCCCTTGCTTTGTCCTCTGTCTTTATGTAAAATTATATTAATTCCGGCCTACACACCCCTTGCTTTGTCCTCGGTCTTTACGTAAAAGTGCAGTCATTCTTACACACCCCTTGCTTTGTCCTCGGTCTTTATGTAAAAGTATATTAATTCTTACACACCCCTTGCTTTGTCCTCGGTCTTTATGTAAAAGTATATTAATTCTTACACACCCCTTGCTTTGTCCTCGGTCTTTATGTAAAAGTATATTAATTCTTACACACCCCTTGCTTTGTCCTCGGTCTTTATGTAAAAGTATATTAATTCTTACACACCCCTTGCTTTGTCCTCGGTCTTTATGTAAAAGTTTAGTAACTCTTACACACCCCTTGCTTTGTCCTCGGTCTTTATATAAAAGTGTAGTGATTCTTACACACCCCTTGCTTTGTCCTCGGTCTTTATGTAAAAGTATATTAATTCTTACACACCCCATGCTTTGTCCTCGGTCTTTATGTAAAAGTATATTAATTCTTACACACCCCTTGCTTTGTCCTCGGTCTTTATGTAAACGTTTAGTAACTCTTACACACCCCTTGCTTTGTCCTCGGTCTTTATGTAACGGCACTTACACACATCTCGCTCTGATATGACGTTACTCATATATAATAAATTAACATTTTAGAAACTAAATATCACCATTCTATATAACAGAGTCCACAATTTTTAGACTTATTTATATTTGCCCCTGCAGTAATTTTTTTAATGAGATCTCACTTTGAATGCAATTTTACATTGACCTCACTTTGAATGAGTAACCACGTATGTGTGTGTGTGTGTGTGTGAAAATGAAAATGAGGGAATACGCCATGAAATATTCACGTGAAAAGGCGAAATTAAGGAAACTTGAAATAGAGACGTTGGAGACTGAAATTAAGGATTTAGAAAATCAGTTAGTCGACGGGGCATCTAGGTTTGTTATTGATAGTATTAAATTGAAAAAAAGATAAGTTGAATAAATTGTATGATTTTTCTCGACAGGGCATTAAAGTTCGTTCTAGAGCAGCTTGGTTTGAAGAAGGGGAGAATAATACTCAGTATTTTGAACAATTGTTGAAAGTAAATAAGAGAAAAAGTGTCATTAGAGAAATGTATAAGGAAAATGGAGAAATTACTAGGGATAAAAATACCATTTTAAAAGAGATAAAGACATTTTATGAAAAATTATATTCTTTGAGGAATGATAGTGGTCAAAATATGGGTTTATTTTTTGATGATATTTTAAAGTTAAGTGAACAGAATAAAGAATTATGTGAAGGTAAAATGACGAAAGATGATTGTTTTAAGGTTTTGAAAGAAATGAAATGGAATAAATCCCCTGGAAATGATGGGTTCACGGTGGAATTTTATGATACATTTTGGCCCTTATTAGGGGATTTGTTGGTAGAAGTATTGAATGAAACATTTGCAAGGGGGGAAATGACGGTATCTCAAAAACAAGGGACTATAACATTGATAGAAAAAGAGGGAAAAGATGCGAAGCATATTAAAAATTATAGACCCATTAACTGTTAAATGTAGACTATAAAATATTATCGAAGGTTTTAGCAACTAGGATTAAAAAGGTTTTAAATGAAATAATTCATTATGATCAGATGGGATATATAAAAGACAGAAATATTGGGGAAGCGGTTCGATTAATAGAGGATATATTATTTTATTCTAAACATTCATTGGAGCAAGAACAGGGGTTTCTGATTGCGGTATATTTCGAAAAAACTTTTGATTCTGTATCCCATCAATATTTATTGAAAGTGCTAAAATTGTTTGGTTTTGGTGATTCGTTTTGTTCTTGGGTGAAGATATTATATAATGATATAAGTAGTTGTATTATGAATGGGGGTTATTCCACTGGTTATTTTGATATAGAAAGGGGGGTCAGACAAGGTGATCCATTGTCGCCCTATTTGTTTTTGGTTGCAATAGAATTATTGGCAAATGAAGTAAGGAGGGACAAAATAATTAAAGGGATACATTTTGGGGAGCATGAAATAAGACAAGTATTGTATGCAGATGATATGACGATTTTTTTGAAAGATTTAGACTCCATAAGAAGGTTGCAATATATATTTGAAGAATTTGAAAAAGTAAGTGGTTTGAAAGTTAATAAGGAAAAGACACATTTTATGTATATGGGTGAGGAAAATGGGAAACCAGATGGGCCTTTATTTGGACAATTTGTTAAGGAAGTAAACATTTTAGGTGTTAATTTCTCGGTCGATTTTAGATTAAAAGATGATTTAAATTACAAAGAAATATTAAGTAAAATTAAAAAGCTTCTAGGTTGGTGGAAACAACGGGATTTGACTATTATGGGTAAAATACATTTATTGAAAACGTATGCATTAACAAAGTTGAATTATGTTTCATCTCTCCTTGTTGTTCCCCTATGGGTTTATATAGAAGTGGAGAAAATATCGTTTGATTTTATATGGGGAGGGAAGGATCGTATAAAAAGAAAAATTATGTATCAAAATTATAATTATGGTGGAGTAAAAATGATTATTTTTGAAATATTTGTTAGAACGCAGCGGATAATGTGGGTGAAACGATTATTATATGGAGAAAGAAATTTGGGATGGAAGTTATTTTTTGATTATTGCTTAAGTTCAGTAGGAGGAAGGCTAATTTTCTTATGTGATTATGAAATGCAAAAGATGAATTTTAGGTTCAAGATTCCACCTTATTATTTGGAAATGTTGAAAGCTTGGAAAGAGATTGATAATTTAAGGCATTTTAATGGTTGTATGAATCCAATTATTTTTAATAATAGGAATATATGTATACAAAAAAATAAGATGGTATTTGATAAATAATTATTTGAACGAGGGATTGTTATGTTGAACCATGTTATGGATAATGGACATGTTTAACCCGTTGCATACTTTTTGAACCTTGGTATGAGAGGTGACAATTTACTTACAATAATTGATATACCGTAGAACACCATCGTCAAGCACCCCCAAGCACCAATATGCATCTTGCTTTTAAAGAGCGCCCGCTCTCTGTCCAAACGGGAAACTTTAATCAAGAATGCAAATAATGGTGAGGAATATTCATGAGGATAATAATGGAGGTGAATCTCATGGAAACGTCTTTAAAAGCAAGATGCGTATAGGTGCTTCGGGGTGATTGACGATGGTGTTCTACGGTATATCATGCGATTCCGAGGGATTGGAAAATTGATTTAGGTTTGATACAATTTTGTGAGGTAGACTTAATAAATTATAATATTAATTTATATCTTTTGGATAAAAAATTAAGTTTTAAGGATGTACCATCAAGAAAAATATATGATTATTTTATTAGAGAATTGCAAAAGATATATGATTTACAGATAAGAGATGGACAAAATGATTTGAATTTTATAGATAAAGAAATGTATGAATGTTTTTTTAGACCAAGAATAACATTAATAATTGGGAAACAGAGAGAGTTTCAATTTAAGTTACTCCATGGGGCAATTTACACTAAAGATAATTTATTTAGATTTGGATTTGTTGAAGACAACTTGTGTTCGTACTGTAAACGGGAAAGGGAAACATATTCGCATTTATTTTTATTTTGTTTACATGTAAAATTGACATGGCAAGCTTTGATACAACGTTTTTTGTTAGATGAAATAAAGGATTTAAATTGGCGGGATATATTTGTTGGATTGTCAGGTAATTCAAATAGAATAAAATGTTGCAATACCATAATTTTTATGGTAAAATATATTTTATTTGTATTTAGAAAAGAGGGTGTTCTACCTAATATTGATAAAATACAGAAACTGTTATTGGATTATAAGGCCCAGGAAAAGGGAATAGCAATTAAAATGGGAAAATTAGGACTACATTTACAAAAATGGGAAACGGTAAAATTAGAATAAGATTGAAAGAATGAACTCTTCATATGTGATGTTTCCCCCGTGAGCTTGTAAAAAAAATGTAAAAAAAAGTATTTAAAAAGTATTGATTTAAATATGTATTTTGTAAGCATTATTATAATTTAAAAAAATTAAAGGATGTGAGCAGATTTCCGGGGTAGGGTTGGGGGGGGGGGGGGGGGGAGGGTGAGTGTGTAGGGGGGTGGGGAAGGGGGGATGAGAGAAGTAGCGTGTCTTACTTCTTTTTATTTTTTATTAAATCTCCATTGTGTTTAATTTTTGTGAATTACACTTGATTTGTACACTTGAGATGTAAACTTGTATTTTCAAAAATGTTATTCAATTGTAAATGTTATGTTAATAATTTGGAGAAATAAAAAATCATTTAAAAAATTAAAAAAAAAGTGTTAGGGGTTATGCATAAGGGTCGCTATGCATAAGGATAACGTTATAGTTCCCTATATAGGACCGCTATTCACGACATGAAAAAGGGTTCGCTATTCATTTAGGCATAAGGGTCGTTATTCATAAACCAATGATTCATATTGGGCGTCACTTCTCATAAGGGTCGCTTTTTATAAACCAATTATTCGTAATGGGGTTCACTTCTCATAAGGGTCGCTATTCATAAACCAATTATTCATAATGGGGTTCACTTCTCATAAGAGTCGCTATTCATTATACTGTATCAGGGTCGCTAACCATAATGTAAGAAAATTGTCGCTTTTAATGAAACAACAGGGTGTCTAGCGACCCTTTTCTTACATTAAAAATAGCAACCCTGATTTTGTATTATGAATAGCGACCCTAGTTTATGGGATTATGAATATCGACTCTTTTTATTAACTTATGAATAGCGACCCTAGCTTATGCATAACGAGGGGACCCCATTAAACTATAGGCCTACTGTTAAAGTGATACCTGTAAAGTGTCAGATATTGCACAAAATGACATTTGAGACTTCAATCCTATATCAATATCATTGTAAAATACAATTAAAAGATTTGTGAAAGTTTGAAAGAAAACGAACACTGTTTACCTAGTGAAAAAACGAATATTGAGTTCATATTTTATCACCGAATACTGATGGTCTGCCATACATTTGTCGCAGTAATGAATGATCCGTTTGAGATATTCGCACCCGTGATATGTTTACACACGTACTACAGAATTCATGGAATTTGTACTCGCTCGGCTCAAAGTTCAATCTCCGGAATGTTCTCACGGTGCTGCATGCGGACGTTCTCAGCTAGGACAATTGTACTTTTTATCAAAAGCGTTAATCAACGTGATTGAAATAAAAGATTTAAATGATAATTATCTTCATACTAAAGGGACATTTGAAAAAATCAAACCCTATTTTATTCTTCTTTTACCATAAGCTAAACAACACGGTAGAAGAGAAACGAGGAAGCTCCAAGTAATTTTCGTGGATTTGGACACTTTACAGGTATGACTTTAAAGGGATCTAGTAACTGTGTTGACATGTGCAAAAAGTAATGAATGGTTGATGTAATGTATATTGTTGTTATTTCATATGTCCACAGGGTATTGTGTGAAAATTTCTAGTCAAATGGACATTGCATGGCCAAGTAATGAGCGAAAATGAGTGTCAGGGGTGTCAGAAATCGGGGGGTCACCTTTTGGAAAGACCCCGAGTTTGTATATATACCGAACAGCAGATTTTCGATTTGGTTAAACTTCCTATTCACCTGTTGAAGTGCACTGTAGTCCTTGAATATCAGTGTTATCAGTTCTGAAGACCCATCTTCCTGGCTCTCCAATATTCGTCATCTCGTCGATGTCGACCACGGCATCGGTCCGAGATCCGGGTACGCTATAGTACGTCACTCCATCTCCGGCATTAAAACCAACCTGTTACATAATAAAGGAAAGATCCTGACAGATGTAAAGCTCTGTTTGCATTATTAACAAAATATTACTTGTCGAATGTGACAGAATATTATCGTTTTCGTTTGTTATTGGATTCAACAACTTATAGACCATATGACAAATAAAAGAACAAATATATTAATTTATTTACTTTGAAATAATGTTGTTCGGGAATTGAAAACAAACAAACATTGAAACTCAAGCGAGAATCATATCAATTGAGTCTGTGTTGTGACACGGTATGATCGTAAATTTAATTCGGAGAGCGCTCGATATGAAATGTTGCATTGATTGGACTTGAGTGGCACAAAGATGGGGCCCATTATCTATTTGATTATTAACTCTTAGTGTATGGGTCTAGCTGACGCTTCATACCACTTTGTATAGCTAAACAAACCTGAGCTGGAGTACCACCTAATCCCGTAGTGGGATTCCCTTCGCTGGCCGTGCCCGTCGTCCAGTTTATATCGCCATAGTTGAAGATAACAAACGAATACCGGCCGTCGGTCACCAGAACGGCTTGGAACGTGTTTGTCTAAAATATTGCATGGAGAAAGAAAACATGCAAATTTATTACATCATATGTCGGAGCTTCTCTGGAATTCGCAATTGCACGAATTGAGAAAGAATATACCAGATAATAAGACTAAATCCTACATATTTAGATATTAATATCTAAATAATTAGCTATGATATTTTCTAGAAGGTTTTTCCCTCAAAACGGTCGCATTAATTAGCAATTAGATATACATACATAAAATGTCAACTGACACTTTGCCTTCTAATTGAACACTTTGCAACTTCTACTCGAACAATGATAATTCACCCGTTGCCATTAAGATAATTATACGAGCCTGAAATTGTATGGAAAGTATATGGGAATAACTACATCGGGGAGGTAATGGTCAAAATAGTGAACAGCAAATGGCTAATAATTATACTCACGATATTGGAATTACTTGTCCCGTAAAAGGCTACACTGTCCCACGTGGCAACGTACATCCACGAAGATTGGAAACGCATCATCTCGATGAAGTTATCCTGGATGATCTGGTCCGCCACGAGAAATATCTCATCGTCGCTAGTAAATCGTAGAACCTCTCGGTAGGAGACATTCCCACCGTTACCGGTGTCGACATCACCCCAGAAGGGTGTGATGAGACGTCGTCCATCTCCCAACGGGAAAGCGTCGGGGGTAAACTGCCACACCTGGATCAGGAACGATATCACGCCGTTGTTGTTCACCTGATATATGGAACAACAAGTGGAATAACGAACAGGCTTGAAAGGGGAATTCCAAGCCATAAGTGTTTTTGGCCAACATAATGGGCCGTATGCATAAAAACAAGCAATTGCTTGTGCTAGCCTTTTGCTTGAATCGGTATGCACACAAACAAGCAATTGCTTGTAAGCAAAAGCTTTTGCTTACAAGCACAAGCAATTGCTTACTGCTCGTAAGCAATTGCTAACCAAACAAGCAATTGCTTAAAACCGTATGCATAAAACGAACCTTTTACTTGTCTTGATAAGCAATTGCTTGCGTTTTTTCAAGCACCTCCAGACCAGCTTGAGCTCTTGCATTCTAAGGACATTCGCGTTTTAGAATCAAGTTTTCATACCGTTTCAGGATGATTTAGAACTCCTGGTTCCAGAGGTTATGTTGTCATTACATATTTAATCAAATTGCTGTTATTTTAGACATTTATACCCATGTAGGCAATTTTGTTCATGATTTGAAAATATTTGCGTAAGAAACATACTTTTGCCAGGTCGGGCACGACCAGGGAAAGCTGCTATGCAAGGGACTACACGACGTTTACATACACTACGAATCCCCTTTGTTGTCATGCAGTGCGATGTTCGCACAACCGTAACGATGCTTTGTTCAACACGTAAGCAATTGCTTAGGCAGTGTAAGCAAAAGGTTTCAGCACAAGCAAAAGCTTATGCATACGAAATTAAGCAATTGCTTGAACTTGATCTTTTGCTTGACAAGCTCTTGCTTGTGCTTGAAGCAATTGCTTACAAGAATAAGCAATTGCTACGTTTTATGCATACGGCCCATTGAGACGAATGTGAGGAGTACTCGTTGTAAACTTGATCAGAATCGGACAAGAAAAAAGAGAGTTATGCGTATTTGAACATCATGACAAAAATGAGCAATCGCTTCGAAATTGCCGCAGATTGGAACAACATTTACGAACAACTCTCCAAAATTTTTGTCCATACCATTTCCGGCACTTTGAAATCTACATTCATCTAGCTCTGTACAACGTCCCGGATAATAATATACATGAGTCTTCATTAATTTATGTACAAAGTCTCGCATGATATTATACACGAGTCTTCATTTATCTCTGTACAAAGTCCCCACAAAGTCTCGGATAATATTATGCATGAGTCTTCATTCAACTCTGTGCAAAGTCTCGCATAATATTAAACGTATTGGCCCGTATTCACAAAGGAGGTTTGTACAAACCCCGGTTCAAACCGCGGTTTACATCTATGGAATGCCAATTGTAAACTGATGGAGAGAGAATGTAAATTCCTTACTTGTTAACAATGTTGATGGTACACATTCTCTCTCCATCAGTTTACAATTGGCATTCCATAGATGTAAACCGCGGTTTGAACCGGGGTTTGTACAAACCTCCTTTGTGAATACGGGCCAATTGAGTTTGAATGATGTGCCTGATCTTATTGATTGGTTCAAATTATGTCAAGAACATAATAACAATAATGGCAATACAATACAATATGCAGGGGATAATTAAAATAAAATTAAATAAGGGCAGTAAGAAAAGCTCATAGAGAATAGATCCATTAAATATCCAATATCAACATAATTGGTTTATTATACATGTACAATTGAAACGTAGAATGAAAGTGTCAAATTCCGAGCGCCAAATTCTTCATAAAATATCACAATTTAGGACTAAATGAACCGCAAATTGACGCACGAGCTGATAATCCGATTTCTTTTGAAGTAATCTTCTGTTTGTCTCTTTTTGCTTGTTTTAAACAAAAATATAAAGAAATAATAGGAAATTAACTGCAGACCCAATTCGGATTAAAGGTTATTGCTGATATAACTTGGAAAGAAAACTCTGACTTACGAAGAGGCTGTCGTGGTCGTGATCGAAGAACGGGAAGACCGTGGAGATCGGGAGCTCCAACGTCGATCCGTCATCGTTTGCGGGTAAAAATTCATCTCCCTCACTCACCCCGAATGGGAAAAGGAGACCTGCGGTCAAAATGAAAGCCAAAAGATCGTTTAATAATTTACGAAAAAGTGGTTTTATAAGGTAAAACTGCCTCTACTAATATCGAGTTAATTCACAAAAAAGAGAGATTTACAGACAATCGTGCAAGTACCCCCTCCCCCCGCCAAAAAAAGACGGTAATCTCGCCACTTATCCAGAACACTTAATTTTTAGAAATATACATTTTTTGTTCTCCTCAACTCTTGTGTTATTTATTCCAGGTAATCAGTGTTTACGCTATATTACTATGTAACCCAAAGTAAGATTGCATAATCATCTCAAGTGAACCAAACAAAGTTCAATCATTTTCGTGTCAATAAACACCAATATGTGTATGAGGCGGGTGGCGGTGGGGCTGGTAGCCACATTCGGGCAAAGGGCACCTCAAATTAGGGCAGAACGATCTCATGTTGGGGAAAAACCATGTCATAAATATTCAGGCAAAACCATGGTTGGGTAAATGCAAGACAAATTCACACTTTTTATTTCGATGGAAGCTTCATTTGCCTTTTTGTTCTTGTAATCTTGGGTGTAATATAATTATTCGGATAACGAAATGTTGTGTCTCTTCCCCCGTGGATAATGCTTTTGTCACAGTGTCACTTTTTACGATGTCTTGACCCGTCTAACTTTGTAAAAAATAATATTTTGACATTCTAGCATTACAGTTAAGATACACGGTTAACCGAAGTTTAACCATACATCACCATGATCACCAATCACATACTTACTTACTGACTTACTAAAGCCCCTTTCACACCGGGCCTGCGTAGAGTTGCGTAGTGTTGCGTACAGAGTACGCCGAAATAGGCTGCGTATTCGTGAACAAAAAACATTCTTCGGCAATTAACGCTCGTAGGAGCCGCGAGTAGATGTTTCGTCGGACTGGCGTGTGAGGGAAGCGTACTATTACGTAGGCTTGGCGTACAGTAGCGTAGTGTTGCGTAGACTTGCGTTGGCATGACGTACAGTAGCGTAGTGTTGCGTAGACTTGCGTACTTTCTGCGTTCAGTGTCTACGCAGACAGTACGCGAAAAAAATTAAACATGTTTAATTTTTTGCGTCCATCTCGCGGGTACCCCTCTGCGTACCTCAGCGTATAGTTGCGTATGACAGCGTAGGGCAGCGTACACTCGGCGTAGTCGGTACGCAACACTACGCAACTCTACGCAGGGCCCGGTGTGAAACCCCCTTTACTGCCCATTATGCCTCCTGGAACATATGGCAGCAACAAAGGTTTTCCACTCCTTCCGATTCTGGGCTCTGGATGGGTCCCCATGTGTGGTTCAGGTTATTCATGTGTGGTTCAGGTCAATCACATATTGACGACCAATGGAGTTTGCCCAAATATAACATTTTGCCCTATACAGTTGTCCCCCTTCCCATAACAAAGAAACAAAATTACTAGTTTCATAGAATAGGTATTCTTTCACAAAGAAAAATTATACCAAGAACAAAAATTTTGGTCGAGTAGTTTTTATCCTATTGGGCGTCATTAGTGACACCATGTCAGGTTCCAATTTTTTGTAAATTTCTATAAAGTTGGTGCCTGAAAATCACCCTTCCTGCCCCTCATAGCACCAAGCAATGATAAATACGTATCATCAAGGTTGAGCGAGAGAAGGGACATGGTAAGGTGTCATGTTAGCGGGATAAATATTGCTGGAGGGCTCACAAACATGTCCTGTACTGCGTGTGACGGTATTTTGATATTCTGATTCAACTTTATACCGGGTAGGGAAAGAGAGAGAATATTGCAATACAATAAGGGGAGGGCCAATGTCGAAAAAAGTGACTTTAGGTTGCCAGATCTCCACAACAAGTTTAAACCGATTCTAATTGCAAGTATTTTTAATAAGGCAACATAATTCAGAGGTCTACCTCAACATTTTTGTTGCGAACACCTCCAAATCCAAGATGGCGTCCAAAAAGGCAGCCGTTTTGTATTGCTATAGATAATTGGCGAGATTTCCCAAACAACACCTTATATAAAGATTATTCTGCAATCATATTAAAGACAATTAGATTTCCTATAACCTGACACCAAACACCGTGAGGTTCAGGATATGTATCACGGTCATTTTTAGCCCCAAACTCAAATTTTATGAATTTTCCCCCCAAAATATGAAATTATTGATTTACATAATTACATATAAATCGATAATTGTATTAGCAGTCAATCTAATACTTATCAAAAAACTGTCCAATGATATCGACAATACACCCTGACAATTTCAAATGTATATCGTATCTGAACAACAAGTTATAGTACTTTGAAGTCAGCATTAGCTATCCACAAAATGGGTAGTTTTGCATGATTTCTCATGCTATACAGGGTGTCTCAAAAATGTGTAATCTTAATAAGAGGATTTGTATACCAAATGATTGCGTCAATTTCGGGACACCTTCAGTTCCAGTTATGAACAAATACAAAAAGAAACACAATTTCTTGTAATATGATGAATATTTCACCATCATTATGTATAGTCCGCGTAGATGTTTTGTCTGTCCTGTATTTGTTTAACTGCATTTATCATAAATCAAACGCTAAAAATGAACTTAATTCCACTCCACATGAAGCATTCCAGCCAGTTGCATACTGACGCGCATGCCATGCATATTGCGAATTCGAATCATACTGGGTGTCCATGATGTGTTTAAAACAGTATCAAGATCATGCTCATTATCTTTAATAAGTGTCTTACTGAAGGACTGAAGTACACAATATTCGGGACATACTGTAATATGTGCAGAGCGTATCTAGCTTCTAACACCATCTTGATCGCGAGGAACGCACCCTTCATGCCCCTCATATCTTATTACATGTACCTGGAGACCATAAAGGTCTATACAATTTGTCTGACTCAGTATTAAAACAAAAAAATCTCAATTGCTAAACTAATATGCACAACACCAAAAAGCCTCAGCAAGCCGAATGTTTATTTTTGTTGCACTACACTGTACTCGTGTAACCATGGTAACAACAGCCGATTATGGACAAAGATATACCAAATCAACAAATATTTACTTTAAAAACTTAAAAATAGCAGCTATAGGGTGTTATTTTACATGTGATTTGTTTTCCTCCATGTTCACGAGAAAATTAGTGTGCATAATGCGGCTTGTAGTAGCCAAATATATGATTTATTATATTTCTATTGTTGTTGTTACTACGGTTACAAATGTACATGGTGGTACAAAAAGTTAACCTATAAAAGATAAACCTAATAGCCTATTCAAAGTGTTTTCCGAACCCTGAAAAAGTCTAGCTAACTGTGGTATTCCGAATAATAATCATGTTAAAAACATAATTATCAAGATATGGTCGATCCAACTGTAAATGACGAGCGCCTCCCATTCGAATATTGCACTATGCACTTTGCATGATGGATTTATTATTGCAGTGAAATTACCGATACACTATTTTCGTGTACTATTGCAAACCGATGGCGGCATATTTATGACATAAAAGAAGAAAACTGAAGGTTTTGCTAAAAAATGGTATCAACAATATGTCATTATTTAGGAGAAATTCTTGAATAAAGTCCGTAAACAAGAATTACATTTATTGGGGCACCCTGTATAGTGTTCGAAATCGTACAAATTGGCTGTTTTTTGTCGATATCAAATGCTGAGTTCCAAGAACTATAACTTTTTGTTCAGATACAATATACACTTGACATTTTTAGAGAGTATTGTTAATATAATTGGACAGTTTTTCGAAAAGTATTAATTCAACTGCTAATGCAATTATTGATATATCCCGAATTATGTAAATCAATAATTTCATATTTTTGGGGGAAAATGCCTATAATTTGAGTTTGGGGCTAAAAATGACCGTGTTACATATTCTGAAACCCATTGTGTTTGGTATCAGATTATAGGAAATTTGATTGTCTTTAATATGACTGCAAAATCATGCCTATTCCAGGTGTTGTTTGTGAAATATTGCCAATAATCTATAGCAAGTCAAAACGACTACTTTTTTGGACGCCATCTTGGATTTGAAGGTGTTCGCAACAAAATTGTTGAGGTAGACCTCCGAATTAATTTGTCTCACTAAAAATACTTGCAAATAAAATTGGTTAAAGGGATAGTTGAGTTCTGGTAAGGAGAGTACAGTTTTAGTGAAACTGAATTTTAGTAACCAAAACCTGCATCATTACATTACAAACTAATAGTTATAACTAGAAAGGAACACAAAATTACAAATGACGTAGTAAAGATCATGTTATCATTCAAAAAGAGCCGTTACAACGTAAGAGGGCGCTCTCTAAACCCTCATCGGTTTCAACCATTTTGAATAAAATATTGTGCATGTGATGCTTTGTTGAATAGTGATTAAATAGTTATTTAAATACCTATTTTGTAACTTTTTTGAAAAGAGGAAGCATTTTTTTGAATTTTTAACGGCTGGTTCAAAATTCTCTAATAAACCCGGGGCCCCGGGTTTATTACAAATTGTTATATTTATGGATAGTTCAGCCGTTTCTGAACCGATTTTGATCAAACAAAGATGATTTTATTGTTTAAATATTATGCTCTTTCAAATTTTACACTCAGTTTTTCATTACCTCACAAACCAATTAAGTAGTCTAGCGCCCTCTCTACCAAAACTCAACTTTCCCTTTAAAACTTGTTGTGGAGATCTGGCAACCTAAGTCCCTAAGGAAGCCACTTTTTCGATGTTGGCCCTCCCCTTACAATGGCGAAGTACAAAATAGCGGATAAAAAGAAACTAGAGGGAGAGACCCCAGGAAATTGTCCCCATTCCAGCATCTCAACCTCTCTCTCTCTTTCCCCGCCCGTTTCAAGGTTAATTCAGATTATAAAATGGGTAGAAGAATCCCTGCATTCTGATTGGTCAATTAGCATGTAAAAGTTTTTTACTGATACATGGCTCACTTTAGTTTGATTTTCATTTTTTTTCCCGCTTATTTTATAAAAAATAATGCTGCACAGGGGTATTTTGTGGATTTAAAAAAAAAAAAAAAAAAAATTATCATTTAAAAAAATATTTCTGTTAAAATTTATATAATTTTTTTTATTTCATCTAAAAAAAAAAAAAAAAAAAAAAATCTGATTTTTTTTTTTCTTCATTTTTCATTTTTAAATTAATATAAACAAAATTTTATAATTAAAAAAAATATATATATTAAAAAGTGAAATCAAATTTTTTCCCAGCCATGGGTCGGTACTTTTGCAGCCATGGGTCGGTACTTTTGAAGCCATGGGTCGGTAAATTTAGCCAATTTAGCCATTACTGGGAAAAAGTCTGATTTTCACATTTTTTCGTGCCCATTTTATAAAACAAATGCTGCACAGGCATATTTCGTGGATCGGTAAGAATTGTATGCACTCTTTTAACTTTGGAAATGGTCTAAAACCCACTCGCTGCGTTCGTGGGTTTAAACCATACCAAAGTTAAACTCGTGCATCCAATTCGTACCGATCCACTCATGCCTGTGCATCATTTGTATAATAACACACGCACGTTTACGGTTCAATACAGCACATAATTGTTTGTTGATAACGCTATTTTCACGATCGATTGTGAAAACGAACGGTCAAACCGAGAATTTGTTCAACCGTTCGCTCGCTCTGTGAGGATGCTTTTCTGAATGGATGCGAAACTTTAGAAGCGATTTTCTCTGTTGTTTGACAAATAGCTGAGCTCTGGTCCGCGTTATTAAATTGCGTTTTTCTTTCCTTCATGACAATTATATGTAGCAAGTTATATATCATTTTAAAGCTGAAATCCGAGAGAATTCAAAACACTAAAAATCTCAATTTTGATATTGCCGATGAATTACCCGAAGTGACAGAGGGGGACACATATTGGGGATCCCCTCATATCCCCGGCAATGTTGCCTCTTCTAACTCACTCACTACTATATGGCCCTTTGCCCGGTCGACCTTGGTTTTACAGCTGAATGCACTTGGACAAAAATATTCGCATTGATCGCTGCATGGTGCTATGACGGGCAGGAATGGCTATGTATCAGGCACCGACATGGTTTCATGCACAACAGACGCCCTAAAGGAGTGGTCACATTGGACACGACTCCCCACGACTAGACCCACGAATGCAGTACGCATTGGTACAAATCAATGGCAAGCCGTTTTTAACATTTATTCCTATTTCTTGATATCAAGAATTCAATTCTTGATATTACGAAATCGAATTCTTGATATCAAGAAATGCATTCTTGATATTTCTGTATTGGTAATACTTGATATCAAGAAATAAACTGATATCAATAATTCAATTATTGATATCAAGAAATAGGAATAGATTTGTACCAATGCGTACTGCATTCGTGGGTCTAGTCGTGGGGAGTCGTGTCCAATGTGACCACTCTAACCAAAATTACAGTTCTTGGTATCAAATTTCCTTTTAAAAGATTAGCTATCCAGGGTTCCTTGTCGTTATGATTCTGTATCATGGCAAGTATCCCGTTCCTTTTTTTATGGGCCACCATGTTTATATAAAATGGTTTTGCTCGAATATGACATGATTTTGCCCGAATGTGGCATGCTTTTGCTCGATTATGGCCGTTTTCACAAATCCGCGTGGCTGTTGGTAAAAAAGCGGGAAGGATAATTATTCGGGCAAAATACATCAGCCCCCTGAGAAAATGTGCCCGCAAACGCATCTTGAACAATACCAGTACCGCAGGCGGAGCCCGGGGGGGGGGGGGGCACTCATGTATAATGTAAGGCGGGTATGTGCCGCTTAAAAGAACCCCGTTTTCACACCCGATTGCCGCTCTAAAGATACCCGATTTGATTTACCTATTAGGTCAATCATATATAAAGGGTGGTCCCATATAGGTAAATCATATATACAGGGTGGTCCCATATAGGTAAATCATATATACAGGGTGGTCCCATATAGGTAAATCATATATACAGGGTGGTCCCATATAGGTAAATCATATATACAGGGTGGTCCCATATAGGTAAATCATATATACAGGGTGGTCCCATATAGGTAAATCATATATACAGGGTGGTCCCATATAGGTAAATCATATATAAAGGGTGGTCCCATATAGGTAAATCATATATACAGGGTGGTCCCATATAGGTAAATCATATATACAGGGTGGTCCCATATAGGTAAATCATATATACAGGGTGGTCCCATATAGGTAAATCATATATACAGGGTGGTCCCATATAGGTAAATCATATATACAGGGTGGTCCCATATAGGTAAATCATATATACAGGGTGGTCCCATATAGGTAAATCATATATACAGGGTGGTCCCATATAGGTAAATCATATATACAGGGTGGTCCCATATAGGTAAATCATATATACAGGGTGGTCCCATATAGGTAAATCATATATACAGGGTGGTCCCATATAGGTAAATCATACAGGGTGGTCCCATATAGGTAAATCATATATACAGGGTGGTCCCATATAGGTAAATCATATATACAGGGTGGCCCCCAAACAACGGAACGGGGTACTTGCTATAAGACTCTCTACACAGCTGAATGCGCACTAACAAGTGCACACGCATTGATTGTTACTCGATGCTATGACGGGCAGTAGGTGCGATTTAGCATGCACTGACTTGGTAACAAATTGACAAAAATGGGAACTTAGGAGGTGCTAAAACAAAACTACTCGACCAAAATTACTGTCCTTCCATGGGTATCATTTTTCTTTGTAAAATATCCTTCAAAGTCGACCGATAAGAATAATCACAAACTCACAGCCCCTAGCTCATACGGATCCTTTGTTTAAGCAATATAATTTTTAGAATAATAAGTGATATTAATAAATATATATATAACGTGTGTTTTTATGTACCTATATTAACTGTAAAATACAAAGTACCCACTTGAAATATCAAAATATTCTTAAAATCGTTCTGCTTTCAAAAGAAATAGAAGTGTCATATTTTAAAGAAGTAAAACATCATAAGTATGTATACTTGCCTTGCCCCCCCCCCCCTTTGCTTTATCTTTTGTTGTTTTTGTTTGCCTTTTCCTTGACATTATATTCGTGGGATTATCTTTGTTTTTAATTGCTCGAAATGTGTATTACTTCAGTTTTTGTATTGTTTTTAACTTTTTTTTAATCAGATTGTAAAATTAATTTTTGTTGAAATGTCATGGGTCTCGTTTATCACTTTTGTGTACAAATATTTATTATAAAATGGGTAGAAGAATCCCTGCATTCTGATTGGTCAATTAGCGTGTAAGAGTTTTTTACTGATGCATGGCTCACTTTAGTTTGATTTTCACAGTTTTTTGCGCTCATTTCATAAAAACAAATGCTGCACAGGCATATTTCATGGATCGAAAAAAAATAAAATCATACAAAATAAAATGTTTCATTTTGAAAAAAAAAATATTACATTTTTATATTTGATAGAAAAAATGTTATATCAAAAAAAAAAAAAAATTATATCATTTAAAAAATTTAAAAAAATTGAATTTTAAAATTGTTTTACAATAATTAGTATCGTTTAAAAAAAAATTTTTATGTGAAAATCCATTTTTTCCCCCCCCCAACCATAGGTCGGTACTTTTGCAGCCATGGGTCGGTACTTTTGAAGCCATGGGTCGGTACTTTTGAAGCCATGGGTCGGTAAATTAAGCCAATTTAGCCATTACTGGTAAAAAGTCTGATTTTCACATTTTTTCGCGCCCATTTTATAAAACAAATGCTGCACAGGCATATTTCGTGGATCGGTAAGAATTGTATGCACTCTTTTAACTTTGGAAATGGTCTAAAACCATACCAAAGTTAAACTCGTGCATCCAATTCGTACCGATCCACTCATGCCTGTGCATCATTTGTATAATATCGAACGAACTTACTTTGATCAGCAGCAACTGTAACCCTTGGGTCCTCGAATGGTGAGATAATAAGCAGGAAAATCCCACAAAAATTCAGAAAATCCATCATAAAACCATCTGGCCAGAAAAATGGTCAGTTCAGGTAGTAACACGGACGGTCTATAGAATGGAAAAACAGTCTTTGTCACCACCTTGGTATACTAGGCACAAGTATCAGACTACAAAATACCCTATACAAGAGTGTGATTACGGTAGAGTTGCTATTCAGACCGACATTCGTACTAAACTAATCGAGATTATAATTATCTGTCTGGCTGCAAGAATGATAGCACAAAACATAAGATTTTGAATAAACGGTACCCACGATAAGACTGTTTACTGCATTTCCCTATTGACTTCGCAATACGTTTAACAAAATTAAATTACAATCACCTCTTCGTAATCGTATATATACTTTGAATCTAGATTGACAAAGTTACGTGACGTCCTAAGTCTACTTTGTCTCAGTCACATATCCCCGAATAGCCTTGCGAATTGCGAAAACAGCTCTTGTATTGGCATCTTTGTAGAATGCAATGAAACGGGATTATTCGGTGGCAATTTCGTGGCTATTCCGTGACAGTACGTGGCGATACGTGACCAATACGTAGCAGTAATCGATTTTGGGGACCCTTTACGGGAAGATAGAATTGACATTTTAAAATTATAACAATTATGCCACGACATATAACTTTTGTAAGGGTCCAAGTTAAGTGGTCTATAGTGTGACTATATGCGTGGTTATTACGTGGCTTCAGTACGAGGCCCGCTTTTTAGGTGGTGTTAACTTTGTTTACGGCACCGAAAAGTAACCTTCTTGATTGTAATCGGATTTTCGTGGCTCTGTTTACGGGAAGGCTTTCTGAGTAGGTGTTACTGGGGCATAAATGGCCGTTTGCCGACTGCACCTCATTAATTCTCTAAATTACCCAATTCTAAACTTTACAAGCAATCAATGTCATTATGATATCAATTCAAAGTACAATGTAACCATTGTTTTGTAATGAACAAACACTTAGCTACTCAATGTACCAAGGCAGGGTTTATTTGTTTACAGTCATATAATTCCAAATGAGGAGCCAATGAAAGCGTGCCATATATAGAGCTGCATCTTTGATTGCATCTAATAGAGTTCACGAAGTGACACATGACTCCGCGTAAGCACGAAACCATATTTTGAATAAAACGCAATTAAAGATTTCGGAATTTTCAAACAGCGAACTCGGGATTAATAACTTATTGTATATACATGAAAAGAAAGAAGAGAATCTACCTGTTCATGTCGTGTCTAATAATAATTTGACAGATAAGAGATGAAAACACAAGAGAGGCTACACAAATATGTGTCACTTCGTGAAAACATCGAACGCGCGATCTGGCACGCGATGTGTCACTTCGTGAAATTCCCAGTTGGACTTTTTTGGTTCGTGCCGTTGGATAATCAGTATTTATAAACTTAATTTTTTCAGTAATTGATTTTCAGTAAATTCTTCAAATTGGCTGAATGTTTGACTAAGCCTAAATTTACAGATGCTAAGATTGAATCAAACTTAAACAAACCTCAATATTATATATATATGACATTAGATACGATTTTGGCGGTATGTCACTTCGTTAAACTCAGCGACGCTCGAGTCGAAATTTCACGAACCGTACCGCGCGATGTTCGCGCATGCGCGCTAAGGCGTGTGCGCGGCCGGTTCGTGAAATTCACGGTTCGACTTTTTTGAGCTCGTGCCGCTCGGTAAATTTAATTATTTCAATAATTAAGCAGAATTCAAATCTAAAATTTGCTAAATGGTAGTCCGTAGTCCATAGATGCTAAATGTGACTAAAACTTAAATTCGGATTTTTACTCGATTTTCGGGGTATGTGTCACTTCGTGAAATGCACGACGCTATGTGAAGCACATCCACTTAAACTTTGTGCACAACGCCTACTTTATTAGGCAGCCGTCAAGTGTGATAATCATGTTTAGCAAATAATCATCAGTGATGTACTGATGTTACAAACTAACCTTGCTGAGATGATCTGTGAGGATAAGATATACTCGCGGATCACCTCGACACTAATCTTGTTCATATATCACCTGATTAAAAACGAGTGTTTGTTTGGTTTGTTTATTAATGTTCTATGACATTACAGATATAGTTGAGTTTTGGTATAGAGAGTACAGTTTTCGTCACACTGAATTTTAGTAACCAAAACCTGCACCATTACATTACAAATTAATAGTTATAACTCCACCATGTTTGAAAGGTATAACAAATTACAAACGACTAGGCTAACTAAAAAGCCTGTCATCATTCAAAAAGAGCCGTTAAAACTCAAGAGGGCGCTCTCTAAAAACTCATTGGTTTCAACCATTGTTAATACAAAAAATTGTGAATGTTACGTTTTGTTAAAATAAAGATTAAATAGAGAGAGCATCAACAACTATTTAAAAACATCTTTTGTACATTTTTGAAAAACTCAA
The DNA here is from genome assembly GCA_037951105.1 of Echinarachnius parma. NCBI lineage: Eukaryota > Metazoa > Echinodermata > Echinoidea > Clypeasteroida > Echinarachniidae > Echinarachnius > Echinarachnius parma. The sequence continues at coordinate 82,551 of JBAMJV010005653.1, read as the reverse complement.
GCATATTTGTTTTTCTTTTCCAACGGCTAGTTCAAAATTATTGAATTATTGTGGAGTCCCACAATAATAACAAATGGTTATATTAAATATAACCATTTGTAATTATTGTAATTAATGGATATTTCATCCGTCTCTGAACCGATTTCGATCAAAAAAAGTTTATTATGTCATTAAAAGTCTATGCTCATTCAAATTTGACACTCAGTTTTTCATTACCTGCATTTCTTTATTGACTTCGCAATAAGTTAAGACAATTAAATTACAGTCTACTCTTCGTATATATATACTTTGAATCTAGATTGACGAAGTTATGTGACGTCCTAAGTCTACTTTGACTCATGTCATGCACATATTCCCGAATAGCCTTGCGAATTGCGATAACAGCTCTTGTATTGGCATCTTTGTAGAATGCAATGAAACGGGGCTATTCGGTGGCAATTTCGTGGCTATTCCGTGACAGTACGTGGCGATACGTGAAAATACGTGGCAGTAATCGATTTTGGGGACCCTTTACGGGAAGATAGAATTGACATTTCAAAATTATAACAATTATGCCACGACATTGCTTTTGTTACGGTCCAAGTTAAGTGGTCTATACTCTATAGTGTGACTATATGCGTGGTTATTACGTGACTTCAATACGAGACCCACTTTTTAGATGGTGTTTACTGTGTTTACGGCTCCGAAAAGTAACCTTCTCGATTGTAATCGGATTTTCGTGGCTCTGTTTACGGGAAGGCTTTCTGAGTAGGTGTTACTGGGGCATAAATGGCCGTTTGCCGACTGCACCTCATTAATTCTCTAAATTACCCAATTCTAAACTTTACAAGCAATCAATGTCATTATGATATCAATTCAAAGTACAATGTAACCATTGTTTTGTAATGAACAAACACTTAGCTACTCAATGTGCACTATACAGTGCGAGTAAAAAAAAACGAAACCGGACTTTGATAGCTTATAAATCTACAATTCTAAATTATGTTGATATTGGTATCATGTTAAAGCTTGGGAATTTTTTCAAAAATGATACATCATACATGTTGATCACTTTACGTTTCATCGGACGCGACCTTATTATCCAATGTCATGCAAAAACTACCCGTGTCCAAATTTGCCCTTGTCTTGTTCCATCATGAATGAATGCGTCTGTTTACCGTTTTTTCAAAAGAACATTTCAAGAATATCCTTTGGTGAATCAAAACAAAATACCAGCTGGTTTCCAGTGTTTTTCATGTTTATCGTGGTGGAAGGGGATCCCCCACTGTCCTCTCATCAGCAACCGCACTGTTTGGAGGCAGAGGCCCCTGAATAGGACATGTAGGATGAAGTCATTTTTGAAAATCAAACAACAGATGCAACCATTCACAAAACAAGAACACTGCAAACTTGGACACGGGTAGTATTCGCATGCCTTTGGATATAATTAGGTCGCGTTCGGTGAAGCGTGAAGTGATCAGAGTGTATGATAGAGAGATCCACTTTTGCAAGCCAAAATTCAAAAGTTGCAAGGTTATTGTCTTATATGAAAGGAAATGTCATTTAATAGCATGCCTGAAAAAATTAGGGCTTGAAATCTCTTTTTTGTGGAGTTATAGACCTAAAACTGAATAAACTGAGGGACGTCGTTTAATTAGGTACATACGTATTTTCGGCCGGTGAGTAAGTTCGTACATAGATTTCACGGAGTGCCAGATCGGTATGCATGACCCCTACGTGACCCGCGCTAGCTACGTGACCCGCGCATAAGTACTAATGTGTGAGCGTTTACCAAGCAAAATACCCAAACATCGCTTAAACTAACTACATGTAATTATATATTCTTTCTTTTTGAGATCTTTTTCCGTGACATACGTTAATAAATGTCGGCTTCACAATACCTTTACGAGAATTAGTACTATATTGTTGTAATATTATGCTAAATCAGTTGAACTCCTTTATTGACCGATATATCGTTTTTCATTCGAAGAATCCAAATTAGAGGGCTGTTCGCTCTGATTTTTTTTTGGCGTGTTTACATTGATCCCCATCCGTCAACTGAAAGCTGTTCAGACGTTTTGTAAAAGTGGACCTGTCCCTTTAAAGGCAATTTCCCAAGCTTTAACATGATACCAATATCATCATATATACATTTAGATTTGTGGACTTATCAGCTATCGAATTCCGGTTTCGTTTTTTTTGTACTCGCACTGTATAGGAGGTTATCAGAGGTGGTAATGCGTCCGTATACCAAGGGTACTAATTGGTGTATTTTAATTATTGCAAATGAGGAGTCAATGAAAGCGCGCCATAGATCTGTCATCTTTGATTGCATCTAATGTGAAGTGAAGCACATCCACTTAAACTTTGTGCGCAACGCTGCTTCAGGCAGCCGTCAAGTGTGATAATCATTTTTAGCAAAATAATCATCGAACACGAAGGTGGTGATGTACTGATGTTACAAACAAACCTTGCCGTGATGATCTGCGAGGATAAGATACTCGCGGGTCCCCTCGGCACTTAATTGTTCATCTATCACCTGAGTAAAAACGAGTGATTGGTTTGTTAATTAATTGTATATAAACTTAACTGTATATCAGCTACCTACCTCGTTATTAAGAGGTTCCACTGTATGTATATATGCTAAATACACACACACACACACTCACATAAATATATATGCGCACAGCATGCATGCACACACAGAAACATGCATGCACGCACGCACATAAACATACACACACACATACATATATATATACGATCGAATACACACATGCACACGTACAAATGCATACATACACGCACAAACACACACATACACGCGCATGATTAAATACACACATACATATCGCACATATGCATACACAGATTTACATACATGGACACACACACACACACATACAGTACACGACATACACATACAAGCCTATATAAACACGGTCACAAACATACACCCATATACATACACGCACATCTGCATACACACACATACATACACAAACAAACACACACACACACACACAATTATCACTAAATATGTGTCGTATATCATGAAAAATCTGCAAGGCATTTTAATCAAATTGCTTTGTTTTGATTAAAAGTAAAGCTAATTTTATATATAATCATGCCGGATTATTTGTGAAGAGTTTACAGCACATTACTGCTGCTTGTCAAATAATACGTTCAATCAAAGTAGAAGCCTAGTATATAATACTAGCTGCCTCGGCGCTTCGCACCTCGGCAGCTAGAATCGGCGCTACGCGCCTCATTATTGAAAAATGAAATTTAAAAAAAAAATGTAAAAAAAAATAAATAAATAAAAAAACAATAATAATTTAAAAACAATTATTTTTAAAATGATAGTAATGGTTGCCATCATCATCACCAATTCCACCACTACCATTACTACCATCTTCATCATCATCATCATTGTTATCATCACCTTCATCCTCAGCAGTATTGATTATTGCCTTCTTCAATACCACCACCACTATTGATTAATTATATCCATCATCCCATCATTACTACACCACTATCGTGTTATCATTTTACCATATTTATTACTTTTACTTTATTTTCTTCTGAATTAGCACCTGCTTTTTTGTTGAAATAACTTTTTCTTATCACCATTAATGTATTTTGATCACCATAATCATATTATCATGTACACCTTCACCACAACCACCATTTGACTGTGTCGTCAAAACCATTATGTTCATTATCATTGATCATTGCCATCATCATCACCTTCTTTTTTTATAGATCATTACCACTATCGCCATCATCAGCTTTTTGTTCAAATTCAGTTTATTCTGATCGGTCATTGCATTCATCACTACTACCACCAACATCATTGTTACCACCATCATTAACACTACACCATCATTTTTACCATTATTAACATAATAACTATTATCTCATCACCAGCACAATCACATCGTTGTTTTTATTTTCATTTTTATTCATATCAATAATGTATTTATCATTCATCATGTTTAATCTTACCACCACCATCATCATTATTGTTGTTGCATCAATTTTCATCTTCATCATTATTGATAATTGCTATATCCCACCATTAACATTATCATCATTATGATCATCACTACCAACACTATGTCTGCATCATCATTTTTGTCATTAAATATTGTATCATCATTGCCACCACCACCACATCATTCTTACCACTATTATCAACACACCATCATTATTACAACCATCATCATTTTTAGCACCATCTTATTTATTGGTATTTTTATCACTATACCTTCAACATCATCATCATTATCACCTCTACCACCTCTACCACCTGTATCATTATCATTATCATCAATATGGCTGAAATATCAACAAATGCATTTGATCTTATAATTATTTGGGGCCCAAATAATTAGATGTTTTAAAAAAAATTAAAACATAATGCTTGCACTTTTTCAAAAATCTTCGAAATCGTTTTTTAATTATTTGTTGATGATTTTTCCAATTAAATATTATTTCAATCAAACATGTCATGCATAATTTTGAATTGAAATGGTTAAAACTGATGACATTTCAGAAGTGCCCTCTTGTGTTCAAAATGGCCCTTTTTGAATGATAACATGCTTTTTACTTAGTCATTTTGCAATTTTGTATATTTTTTTAGCATGGTGGAGTTTACTATTAGTTTAGGCTATAAGGTTACTGTCCAGGTTTGGTTACTAAGTTTAGCCATACCAAAACTAAACTACCCCTTTAACGTGCAGATTTTTAGCGTATACATATATGCACATGCCCATACATAAATACACATGCAAACATACACATACATACACAGATGCATGCACTCACACACATACATATGCATGCACATACCCATAAAGCGACACAAATACACACCTACATAAATATACATTTCCATACACATTACACACACATATGCATGTACACACATACAGTAGGCCTACATACCTGCACATATGCATACATACATGTATGCCTACACACAATCACATACGCATAGACATGTATTCATACAAGAATCACACGTTATGCGCCTATTATTCGTTTTGAGAAAGGATAATATTACAGATATTATTACAGTGAAACTTCATTATAATGGACACCTCGTGTCCAATGATTTTACCTTGTTAAATCAGATATATTGTATTTATATGCAAAACACTCACACAGCCACAACATACACAGACATGCTTAAATGCATGCATACAAACACGCACAAATATACGCACACACAAACATACACAAATGTATAAATGCATACACATGCAAACGTAAACTGATCAATACATACTTTCACATACGCAGACTTTCATACATTAAGTATCACATACAAACATGCGCAAATGTATACATACTTGCACACACATATATAATAATAATTGTACACATATTTAATTAAATGCACATACGCATACACATTACACATGACATAAACGCACACATACATGTACCCACATTTGCATACAGATCGATACACGCATACAACACTTACGCATACCTATAAACGCATTATGAAAACATGTACAAAGCAAGTGTAATGTAATGATTTATCATTTTATTTTATGCTCATTTTTCAGCCATATGACTTTCATTTACCATGGAATTCAATTTTCATAAATCATTCAGTGGACTTATTAGGAATTCACATTTTATCAACCCTTTGATAGATTTTTATATTATATGAACAAAGTTACTAGATCCCTTTAACCCATACCAGGCCGGGGGGTGGAATGCACCCCCCCCCCTCCCTTGACGTTTAGCGTGATAATTCCGCAACACGCGCAGGTATTGCCGCATGATTTTTTTTATTGAAGTCTTGCGCAACTTTTGAGACCAAATTTGTGACATCTGGGTATACTGTTCCGAAGGCACATACAATTTTGTGGTGAATTTAGACCCATAAATCGCTATTTTCGTGATTTGTGTACAAATCCTATGGAATTAATTTTTGCTGAAATACACAAAACCTTCATTATTTTTCATTCTAATCACTGCATTAATTTAATTTTGGGCTAAAAATGGTTGGAAAATGGTCAATAATTTATTCCATTGAAAAAAAAACATTAGATAACATGAGTTAAAAAAAAATAACAAAAAAATACATAAGAAATTTCAAAAACAAATTAATTTCAAAAACAAGGAAATACATTAGGAAAATTTTGCTGTCACAATTCTAAATTTTGAAAACCTGTTAATTAAGTCATAAAGAATATTCATGCACAAAATTAGCGTATATTGAGCAATATTTAGTGATTTAAAGACAAAAAGGGGATTTTTGCATAAATTTGCATAATCAAATTTTGTATTTTTTTTTTTTTTTCAAAAAATAACAAAAATCTAACGGCGGCTGAGATCTCACCTCCTGATCTCCCACCTGGCTATATAGCCAAAATAACCCGGCGTGGTTATAAGGGGTAAACAAAATGTGAGTAAAAATCAATTAATATAAACCTAAGGAAAGCTTCCCCAATCAAAATGAAAGTGTGACTGTAGGTAAAGCATATTTGTATTCATTGTCAAAGTAATAATGGATGAAAACATTATTTGTGGGTTGGTAGACCTACACTTCAGTAAGAAGATACAGAGATCAGTATACAAGGATAAAGAGCATACATTGCACTTTTTTAGACCTATGTTGTTACTCTACCTGCTTTAGTAATTTGTTAATGATTTGTATTATTGCGTAGATCGCTATAATTTAGGAAAATCCTTAAATTGGCAACACATTGTGATATTTTAACCAGAACGTCAATGACGTAGCGCTCATCCGGCATCTCGCAACATCAAATATCGCAAATTTCATGTGGTACACTTTTCAACTGGTCCAAAAATAAAAAATGTGATGCCCTGGAAGGGACATAAAAATTAATTTAAAAAAAATTAGAGTGAAAAAAATATAAATTTGACGCCCAAGAAGGGACATGGGGAAAAAAAATATATAAATAAATAAATAAATTAAAAAAAATAAATTAAAAAAATAATAATAAATAATAAAAAAAATAATAATAAATAAAAAAAAAAATAAATAAAAAATAAATAATAAAAATAAATAAATAAATAAATAACTAAATAAATAAATAAATAAATAAATAAAAAATTACCATAATTAATTAATGGGGAAAAATTTCAAAATTCTGTGAAGAAGTTTAGTGTACCAAAGTTAGCTCTACCAGATAAAGCAAACCAAATCAAAATCGGTCGAGAAGAAGCATTTTTTGTGATTTTTAGAATAAATTTGCATAAATTACCATAATTAATTAATGGAGAAAAATTTCAAAATTCTGTGTACAAGTTTAGTGTACCAAAGTTAGCTCTTCCAGATAAAGCAAACCAAATCAAAATCGGTCAAGAAATGAAGAAGCATTTTTTGTGATTTCGAATAAATTTGCATAAATTAGCATATATAATGAATTTCACGATTCTGTGTAGAAGTTTTAAATCCCCCTCCTAGCCCTATCTTATGAAATAATCAGAATCAAAATCGGTTGAAAAATAACGAAGAAGAAGCATTTTGAAAACTGTGGACGGACGGACGGAAGGACGACGGACGCCACGCCATGGCATAAGCTCATCGGGCCCTTCGGGCCGGATGAGCTAAAAACAGATTTCGGCATTCAAATTGGTAACTTTGCAGCAAAGTCATTTCATATTTGTCTTAAATTGTTATCACTAAATATTTTCCACTTACTTTTATATTAGGAGTTGCCAATTTGTAGAGGAAAATAATGATAAATTTGGCCTTAAAATAGCTCTTGTCCTTAATGAGATAGGAATAATAATAATAATAATAATATATACCATTTATAGAGCGCTATATACTGTATCTAGGTGCTCTATTTATAGGCACATGATTACTTTAGTTCATCAGGTACAGTTAAAACTTAAAACCTGCACAATTACTTGCGCACCATCTCAAATCTCAGGGGAGTTGGACTACCTTAACCCTAAAAAGGCCGGGCTATTTGAGGTCTTCAGCAGGCCGGGGGGGGGGGGGGGGGGGGGCATTGGCCATTATGCCCCCCCCCCCTTCCAAGATCTCGGATCGCCGTGAAAATTTGCACGCATGTTGAGTGAAGTTAATAGAATACAATGGTAATTTAAATTTTTTGAAAAATTCATTAATTTGCATATTTATGGTCATTTATGCAAATAAGGTCATAAAATTCATATTTTTATCCATAAATCATATATTATTCATAATTAAACATTGGCTTCACTACATATATTCTTTAGAGCATTTGAAATATTAATGCGACAAAATAATTAGGAAGAGCCAGGTTCTTCCTTTGTGTTTTCTATTGTTTTTATAATTTCTTATGTATTTTTTTTGTTTTTTTAAACTTATGTATTGTATTGTTTTTGTTGTTTATTTTATTTCTACCTATAATTCAACTATTTTGAACCCCAAAACAAACATATGAAATGTAAACAAGACCAAATAACCAATGATATACCTCTTTTTACGAAAACTGATATTTCCATATGTTTTGTACACAAATCACGAAATTGAGCGATTTTCGGGCTGACATGCATAGACAAAAGGCCACGTGACTTCGTAACGGTCGGTCCAATTTTCAAAATTTTGGTTTTAAAATATGCACAAGACCCAAAAGAAAAAAGTCACCAAGCAGCGGCGCGTCATCTTACCGTGTTTATGAGCAATAAAAAAAATCGCGGAGGGGGGGGGGGGGGGGGGGGGCCATTATGCCCCCCCCCCCCCCCTTGGCCTTATTAGGGTTAAATAAACAAAACTAATTTGTATCATTAGAAATTTAGAATTACAACATACTGCATAATGCACAAAGAATCCACAGTGTTGAATTACAACTGAATCTACAAATCATTGACATCAGAACAACATATCACACATAAAACAAATGTGTGTACAGGGCTCGACATTAGCACTTGCCTTGTTGCCCGGGCAAGTCAAAATTGATGTCGGCCAAGTCAAATTTGGTAAATGGTTTAGTTTGGTTGCTTGATCGGGCAACTAAATAATTGATGAACTATGACTATAAGAAAACACTCTAAATCTCATCTAGAAATAAGCGGGCGAGTCAGTTTTCTGTTTTGGGCAAGAACAATTTTTAAATCCATGATTTCACTTGCCCGAACGGGCCAGAAGAGAAACAAGTTAGCGTGGAGCTTTGAATAACACACTTTTGATCTATTAGCAAGAATGGAATTTTACATAATGTACTTGGAAGAAGACTATAATTCAATGCTACATGAAAATCTGGTTTTGCAATATAAATATGCACTTGTTTTGTGTATAAAATCTAGACCAGAATGTCTACATAATAATACAACTAATAATATATTACATTTAATATATTTACATGTACATGTACAAATGATTTACTAGAGTGGAATATGATCAATTAAAGTAAAGTGACTGCAGCCAAACCAGCACATAAAGACCACCATAATAATTATGTAGACAGAAAAGGCAGTATTTTTAGCGGGAGGTTTCTGTACTGTTTCCATTTTGTGGTTTGAAATAAAGACAACTGTGAAGCAGTGATGCCTGTGGTTAGCGGGCAAGTATGTATGGTATTGGTAGCTTATTAAATGATCAATGATGAATCTACAGCCATTTCAACTTTGAATACAAAACAACTAATTCATAAATACAATTGATATTAATTTTCCCTAAAAACCATGTTTTCAAACTGACTTGCTTTTTAAAATTTGCATTACCAAAAAAGACAGAAAAGGCAGTATTTTTAGCGGGAGGTTTCTGTACTGTTTCCATTTTGTGGTTTGAAATAAAGACAACTGTGAAGCAGTGATGCCTGTGGTTAGCGGGCAAGTATGTATGGTATTGGTAGCTTATCAAATGATCAATGATGAATCTACAGCCATTTCAACTTTGAATACAAAACAACTAATTCATAAATACAATTGATATAAATTTTCCCTAAAAACCATGTTTTCAAACTGACCTGCTTTTTAAAATTTGCATTACCAAAAGAAAAATCAAAAGCACTTTTATATCACTTTGCATTTTTCTGTGAGCGACACTATTATTCATAAATAAAATCACTGACATTTGCTTTGCTATGCATATTTCTTACATATGAGATTTTTAAAAATGTAATGCAACTATAATATTTGTTATAATTCGTTCATGAATTAATATGTAGCACAGATGTCAAGTAAGGTGCATTTAGAAGTATTCAACAAAATCACAGGGGGAGGGGGGGGGGGCATAATGGGCAAAGGCCTCTAGGCTTCTTAGAATTAAGTCCATAATTTAGCATTTTTAAAAGTTAGTCTTAATGAAAACACCTATATGGAATTATTCCACCTGTTTTTTTGGAATTCAAGAAATAACTACAACTTCTTTTTTTAAATTTTGACTTCAAGGAAGCTGACAAAATGAAGATCAATTTCCTTTTAAAGAGTTTATATCAATGCAAAGTTTGATTTTCGTCTACTCTGTCTCTCATATATTGTGGGAGAGCATAGTTTGAGGAAGTCCTATCTAGGATATAAGTGTATAGTCCCACAATAGTGCATTATAAATGCTCAATGAGAATCATCGATCCCAAAATGAGAAGTTCAAAGTAAAAAATTACCGACCTGTGCTACCGAGTGGCCCATGTATATTGTGCGACTGGCTTCTAGCCGGCTTGCTCCAACACAGTAAGAACACCTTAAAGTTCCAACTTGGTATGGGGGTGCAGATAATGAAGTCGTGAAAATAGATAATTCAAATGAGGTGCATTTTTCTGACAAGGTTCAAGGTTATTATTTTTATCATCATCGCTAAAAATATGTATCCCTTTGAATATCTTGAAATGAGAAGAATTCTTTGCACACTTGGCAATGATCAAAGAACCGGATCTAATGGTGTAGTATTCTTGCCGTCACGCTTCCCAAGAAAGATACTCAGAAATTGAATTGCAAACTGGAATTTTAAATGTCCTTTTCGCATTTGCGACGTTCTCCCAGAAATCATGATCATCTGTCGAAATCGTGTGCAAAGAGGATAATTGAAGATGATCATCCAGGTTATAGCCTGTAGTGTAGTATGATGCAGAGCAGAGGTTTTGTCTCCCAAAATGTATTTGAATGGTCTTTTCATTAAGAACTCACATAATGTGCTTCACTTCTCGATCAGTACTATGCTGAAGAACCTTCCGTGCAGGTATGGATGAACATGTAACATGTTACATGTCCCATGTAACTGTAATTTCTTCACGCCCTGTCTGGAAATTCCTTTCTTTGCTCAACTGGTGTAAACAGATTTGCATATCTGAAGAAATGTTGCGATGTAAAGTTGCTCGCTGGTTCCGTCATCAACAGACTGCAATGTCGTGTCAAATTCCATATTCCACCAAGCCTGTGGAGAAGTATGGAATTGCAGCGCCCAGCGGTGTTAGCCTGTACAACTATTGTGTTACACGATGGGATGGGCATATCTGCAAAAAGAAATAAATAGATTTCTGTTTCAGTCCAGATTGAGCTCTATTGGATTACAAATTATAAGATAGTACAATAGATTATCATGGAAAAACGTTTATTGAGGATGACAAACCTCAACCTTGGCCATACAAACCAATCAATTTTGAAAAGAGGTTGAGGTGGGGTCCAATGCAGGAATTATTATTATTTTTTTTTTACGGGGTTACTTTTTCAATCTGATATCTTATCACAAGATATTTAATATAACACCATGGTAATTTTAGGGGCTACCTACTAAATTTTGGGGGCTATTTAAAAGATTAGGCGGCAATATCCTGGGGGGGGGGGGGGGGGGGCACTTGTTCATATTATATCTACGTACAGAATCGCATTGCGTCAGTGCCTTTTTTTGGCGCGGCTACTACACTTATGCAATGTACATTGATTATGCCATCACATAACGCCATACCTGTTCTTCTGTCATGTGTAAAATACTCTGCATGTTACACATGACAAACTACATGGTACTATTGTTCTATTTAATATCGGTAGCGTCGGTCGTAACCATTAATAACCAGGTCAAAGTGCCGTCAAAGTGAATGCGCAAACACCCCTTGCAATTAATGTACACTGCATGCCACACCAAGCGAAACAAATATGCACTTGCGCATGCGATTCTGTATGTAGATATGATATGCACGAACAGTATATATAGGCGAAGACGTTACTGCAACATATTCATTTAGAGCGCAGCATACATTTCTATTGCATAAAACACACTTGGGCAATTCCACGGTAACTGACGTTACAATACAAATTCAATGTAGGACAGTAGCCTAGGATATGTACAAATTTGTTTTCATTGACATTGTACTTAATATTGTAGTTAAGGAAATAAAGATACATGTACCTGCCGGCTGCTGGTTATAATTTGAGTATTTGAATGATACAGGTAAGGTATTACAGGTCAGTTACAGCACTACCTGCCGGTTATAATTTGAGTATTTGAATGATACAGGTAAGCCTCGTAAGGTATTACTATTAACAGAATAACAGCGAAAAAATGTGACGTTAACTGACATCGCACTATTTCTGAATAGACCCTAAAAGGCCTAAATGGCGTATCGCACTATTTCTGTATGGACCCTGATGCCATGCCCATGCCTGGCGTACCATTTTTTGTAATGAACCCTAATGGCGTATTGCACTTCTGAAATGGACAATAAATGGCGTATCGCACCTTTCCTGAAATTCATCATATTATATTCAAATTGACCCTATTTCTCTCGGTGTCTCGCACTCACACTGCAAAAACAAAATGCTTCTACAAGAATCCCAGCACTTTATCCCCCACAGTGCAACCCGTATACAATACTACGAAAACTACCACGGCTCATATGCCAGAACCCTCGGGGAAGAAATCGCCGCCGATCACACACCGAATGAGTAGCCTACGGCTACGCACGCCTGCGTCGCGATGTACACTAGCGAATGGGAAACTGTATGGCCAAGTATGCCCAAGTATGCCCAAAAGTCACACTGCCGTATAGCAGTAGTGACTTCACTAACCCCCGTTTTTTTTTGTAGGACTGTATATGACGTTAAATTAATCACTGTGTGTTTTTTTATTTTCTCACCAAACTTTGCAGATCGTGCTAGATGACAGGTTTAAAATCCTCCATTTGGAGGCGTCACGTTGCCCCTAGCTAAATTGAAATGGGCTACAATTTTATTCGTTGGTCCTGAACTGCACGTCAATCCAGCATCACCGCACACGTAATAATGGCGTTCACCGTGTAGCTAGCGCAAATTGTATTACGTCATCAATCATACGAACTTGTTTTGGTCGGAAGCAAGGCTCATCATCAACTGTTAAAACTGCAAAGTAAAAATGTATAATTTAATTTAATGTGTGTACGTTTTTTCATAAAAAATAAATATATTCCATCGTATTTTATTTAATTCTATTCAAAAATCAGTCGTTACAATTTTTAAATCCATATTCTTTAAAAGTTTGAAAAACAACAATTCGCAAGCAAAATACGGTAGTTTCATCTCAAGCGCACTCAGTGGCACACACTTTATTTCCGATTTGACAGGCATACAATAATGTGCGTAAGTAATTTACAACGTATCAATTCATGGCTGGACGAAGACTACCTAACGAAAGGTCATTTCAGCAACACACTTTTCACGGTACTTCCGTCGCAAGCGTGTGCGATGATCAGCGCTCGACGCGACTGCATGGCAAATGAACGTGAAATATTGGCTGATTCATAGCAAGAAAAGTGGGTAAGTATCAAAAACACATCTTTCAATGATTTAATTTCACCTTATAGATTACAAATGTCATGTCATAAGTGGAATGAATGAACGGGGAGAAACCCTACCTTACGTTTTGATGTAAGTGGGGATGTGGGTACCTGTATAGGTACCCACATGTAATGGGGATGCGGCTACGGGGGTAAGCACGCAAAATAAACTACAGCATACACACAAAAATCGTATAAATCACTTACCCATGATTATTGTAAAATGCAATCACCGCCGTCACTTCTGGAATGTCCGTCTCATATCATATTTCACCAGAATATCACCAAATAATGGTATTTGTACGTGGAGCTCACATCTACTAGTAAATAGGTCCAGCTCGAACATTTCTGAACAACTGCACGATCCGACTCGACCCGATCCGACGAACGATCGAGTATCTGAACGATATTACATGCATGTAATACGCTTGCATGGCTTTAGTTCAGATACTCAGTTGTCCAATTCAAATCGGCAAATCCACAGAAATGAATTTTACACCGGGCCGAGATACACATTCTGTAATTAGCCACTGAGTCTGACCTATGGCCACTGAATCTGACCTATATGTGTATGTGTATCACGGCCCGATGTCAAACTACACAGAATTTTACCCACATTGTTTACGATTTTAAAAACATTTATCTACATTTACACTACAAATTTGTTTCCGCTTTCAAGACTAATAACTTGCCTAGTACATAAATATAATTTGTTTTTTTCCCTAACAACTATTACAGCGAGAAATTACACCGAACGGCAAACGAATTCCTCGCGGTGATGAACGGCAATGCCAAAAAAACATGTCAGCGAGCAGTGGGGAAATTTACCCACGTTGTTTACGATTTAAAAAACATTAATTGAAATCTCAACTACGCATTTGTATTTAGTTTCTAAGCAATTAATTTTTCTGGGGGAAAACTATTTTTTATTTTTGACGTGAAATTTCTAGCGCACGAAAAAGCAGCGAACGACGAACGACGGCATCGGTACCGAGTGGAATTCGCTCCTCCGCAACAGGACCAAAACCCTTCTCCAACTTTATATATTAAGATAAATGTATGTTTAACCTAGGATAGTTTAGGGAGCTTTGATGGAGATGTACAACTGTGTGCGTAGATTAAAGGGATAGTTGAGTTTTGGTATAGAGGGCGCTGCACGAAATAATTTTGTTGTGAGGTAATGAAAAACTGAGTGTCAAATTTGAAAGAGCATATACAATTTTAATGACAGAATAAATGTTATTTGATCAAAATCGGTTCAGAAAAGGGCTGAAACATCCATACATATAACCGTTTGTAATTATTGTGGGGCCCCACAATAATTCAATAATTTTGAAGCAGCCTTTGAAAAAAAAAAATGCTTGCACTTTTCAAAAATTTACCAAAGATGTTTTTAAATAGTTGTTGATAATCTCTCTATAAAATTTAATCATTATTTTAACAAAACATCACATGCACAATTTTTAATAAAAAATGGTTTAAACCAATGAGTTTTTAGAGAGCGCCTTCTTGGAGTTTTAACGGCTCTTTTTGAATGAAAACAGGCTTTTTACTTAGTCGTTTGTAATTTGTTTTGACACCTTTCGAGCATGGTGGAGTTTTAACTATTAGTTTGTAATGAAATTGTACTGCAAATTTTGGTTCATAAAATTCAGTTTGACCAAAACTGTACTTTCTTTACCAAAACTCAACTATACCCGGGAAGTGAAATTTGCCTATTTTCTCTAGGAGCTGAAAAGTATGTACCTTGTAGTGTCGCCTTCTTTCTTTGTATATCATCATCACTTTACACCAGAACCTCCTATCGACAGACCGCTAGATACAGTACCTTGATGTAACAGTGGTGGTAATGGTTGTAGAGATGATGATAATATTGATGATGATGATGATGATGATGATGATGATGATGATGATTATAATAATTGTGATGATGATGATAACTGCAAAACAGACAATACTTGAATGGGTTAGCTCTAATAGGTTCTCAAACATCGAAACAGTAAACGAAATATTAACAGACACGTACTGCACAAAGTAAATTCGTGAATAAGTAAGGATTTATCAGTTTATTGTGTTTTTGGACTTGCATTCAGAAAAAGAATGACATGATAAAACAATTATTAATGAGCAAGTAGCCTATACATTATTAACATGAGCATTATGATAACGCATTAATAATACACAACTACAAATATGCACGTGGACCACCAGGCAAACAACTCATAATTATAAGTTTTGGGACCGTTTTGTGATATCAAATAGATACCCAACATTTTGCAAAGGGTCGTGTAATTCATACACAATGCAATTAATTACCGCCACTTACGGAACCACTATTATTTCCTGGTTTCCGTACGCGCCAATTCTATTCACGCGTACGTTTGGAGACAATAGAATCCCGGACGATTCGTTCGCTCTGGACAAAGGTAGTCTTCGTACATGCAGACCCATATACACATGTTGTAGTATGGTGATGCGTTTTCCAATAATATATTTTTTTCTAGAAACATATTTTTCTGAACTTGTTGATGGAATGGACTACTAAAGATGTTACTTTTCATTTATAAGAATATTATTTGGGGTGGTGGTACCCTTTAAATAAGCATGCCTTTATAAAGTTATCAATAGGGTTTTGATCCACTGATTAAACGGTAAAATACAGAAATGTTCATTACGAAATTTTGATAGACTGCCAATTACATTATTTAATATAAAGGGAGTGTCCGCCCTTAACAAATCGTCTGAACAGTTTCCAGTAGACGGATGAGGATAAATGTAACACACGCATTGACGCATACAATTTCAGATCGAACAACCCTGTAATTTGGACTAATATGATAAGGACTTATTAATGAACTATATGTAGTACGCAAAAATACATGAACATATCATATATGATGATTAATTATTTATGAACTACAAATATGAATGTAAATTCTTGAATAAGCATGCCTTTATTTACCTTTTTCTACCGCGATATTACGCAAAAATACATGAACATATCATATATGATGATTAATTATTTATGAACTACAAATATGAATGTAAATTCTTGAATAAGCATGCCTTTATTTACCTTTTTCTACCACGATGGTTAAAGACAAGACAAAAGTAGGACAAACTGACTTGTTGAGCAACGACGAAGAATGATTTCTCGTTCTGGTTCGCCGTATTATTCTTTTTAAATCCGTTAAACCGTGGCTAAATCAAGTCGATTGGTTCTACTAAATCATTGCGATTCGTTGCAGTTTACTGTCAAAACCATGAGTATGGGATTAAGATCGAATTATGTAGAATTGGACTACCTCCATTATACATTGTACACCCAGGACGAAATTCCCATTGAAACCAATTGAAATTCTAATTGGTATCTAATTGGTATCTAATTGGTACCCATTGCTTTCAATTGGTACCCATTGCTTTCAAATGGTACAAATCGTTTCATTTTCCATATATGCATGCTCTTTGATTACCAATTGATTTCAATTGGTAATTTTTTTATTCCAAATTGATTTCAATTGGTAGTAGTCAATGGGAATTTCGTCCTGGGCAGTTTTAATTACCAATATATTTATAGGACTGGATTGCGAGTGCTCTAATATAAACAGATGATATTCAGTATGTAATTAATAATAGTAATATGAATATTATGGGCTAGAAGTGTGAATGTATTGATTATTTATAAGGTCAGGGGGTGTATTCTAAAAAACGATATTAAAGTTAAATTTTATTGTATCTCCGTCACTAAAATATTACACTGTACTAGCGATTTGCTAAAATATATTTTAGTGACGTAGATAAAATAAATGTTAACTTCAAAATACACTCCCTGATAAGTTTACACCCAATAACCGCAAAGCCATTATCTTGTTCTCTGTTCCTCTGGGGGTGTATTATTTATTTTATCTACGTCATATCTACGTCACTAAAATATATTTTAGCAAATCGCTATTCAAGTACAGTGTAATATTTTAGTGACATAGATATGACGTAGATACAATAAATTTTAGCTTTAAATCGTTTTCAGAATACACCCCCTGGTTACTGTTGGATTGTATAATGTAGAATTGTACATCCTTCTGTTAGATAATGTTTAATTGCCAATACACTTTTATGTTTGTATTGTAAGATGTAGTTAGTATAATATTTATATATTTGAATATCACAGGCTAAACGTGTTTAATATGTATTGATGCAAATAATACAAGATATAGTTAGTATAATATTTACATATTTGAATAGATATATAGATAGATATATAGATGTATAGTAGTGAGTATAATATTTACATATTTGAATATCACAGGCTAAACGTGTTTAATATGTATTGATAATAATCCAACATTAATATTGTTTACATATATATCTGTATTTATACAGCATTATTATGATTGATTAGATATATAACCAATACGAATAACTGTCATTTTATATGTTTACATAAAGAAATTTAATTGCAGTACATTGATTATTCTTTTTTTTAATTATTTTAAAACTATTTATTTTGTACAGTATATATTATATGTGTTAGTCAGACAAAACATTAATAACATTACAGCATTATTATCATAAACATTATGTTGTATTCACAACATTATATTCTACTTCATTATATGTGTTTACTGTATTATATTTTAAAATGCTGTCAACTGACTTGTTTAGTCTTCAGACTTTTTACTCAGTGATTGTTTTTAATAAACAAAAATTGAATTGAATTAAATTGAATTCTCAAAATTATTGTTCAGATCACTGTTGGATTGTACAATGTAGAATTGTACATCCTTCTATTTTAATTGCCAATATACATGTACTTGCACAATTATTTTGTGATTACTTGAAAACGTTCAAATAATAGTTAGTATAGTTTTTACATTTGAATATGACGGGCTGTAAGTGCTTAAAATGTATTGATAATAAATTTAAATTAATATTATTTATATATATTTGTATTTATACTTCATTATATTGATTGATTAGATAATGAAATTATTAAAATGTCATATATTTTGCACAAAAATCTTATAATCGCAATTGTTAATGATATACTCAATACCAATAGTTGTCATTTTAGATATCTACACATATTGAAAGAAATTTCATTGCAGTACATTGATTAACATAATGAAGTTTTCTATAATTCAGCATTAGAAATTACATTCTTTGTACTATTAGTGAAAATGAATTCATGATTACTTAGACAAGTGTATGAATGTCATTATGTTGTATTCACAATAATGTATATATACATGTACTTAAAATTGCACAATTATGGTTCGTGTTCATATGATCGAATTACACTGTTTTAATTTAATGTTAACCACATGCAATTCAGCTTGTTTGCTGCCATGCGTGTTATAAATAAATAAATAAATAGATAAATTAATTAATGAATAAATAAATACATGTCTGAGTAATGTATCCAACTCGGCTGCGCCTCGTGGGTTCGATCCATTCAAAGGTACCTTGTGCACACAATTCCTACCGACCCACTCAAACCTGTGCATCATTTGTATACTAACCAACGATGGCCGCAGCAATTCCCCAAATTGAAATCAGACAGATCAAGTAAATCGGTAGAGCTAGAATGAAGCAAAGGTTTAAAACAGAGATAAATACGAATCAACAAAATCAAACATTCATCATAACATAGTAGAGTAGGGCTGGAACCAATAAAAAATGATTAGCAACGAGAATAACTTATAAATTAAATTTGGGTCTGGACTGTCATCATATTAGGGCTATTAAAATTAATACATTAGCCTTTTCTTCGAGAAATCAATTGCCTTCTTTTTGTTTCAGGGAAATATTGAAAATTAGATTATTCTTTTGCTCAGATTTGTAACTTCTTTGATTTTGTCTACTTCATGCATTGGGACTGTGATGACTAGTGATTGCCTAAGGTACATCCCAGGGGAGGGGGGGGCACTCATGTATAATGTAAGACGGGTATGTGCCCCTTAACCCTAACCAGGCCGGGTTATTTTGGCTATGCTATAGCCGGGGGGGGGGGGGGGGGGTGGATTCCACCCCCCCCTGAGATCTCGGCCGCCGAACGCGCGGCCGCCGCAAAATTTGGCACACAGATAGTTTGCGACATAATCTACAAGACAGCATTGTTATTTTAAAAAATAAAATAAATTTCTACTTAATTATGCAAATTTATGCAAAAATCCTCTTTTTGTCTACAAATCACTAAATATGGCTCAGAATATGCTAATTTTGTGCATGAATATTCTTTATTACCTAATTAAAAGGTTTTCAACATTAAAAATTGCGACAGCCAAAAAATTCCTTATGTATTTCTTTGTTTTTGGAATTTCTTATGTATTTCTTTGTTTTTTTACTTTTGTTTTTTATTGTTTTTTTCGATGGAATAAATTATTAACCATTATTCAACAATTTTTTGCCCAAAATTAAATGATTGCAGTGATTAGATTGAAAAATAATGAAGGTTTTGTCTATTCTAGGAAATACTCAATTTCCATAGGATTTGTACACAAATCACAAAATTTTGCGATTTTCGGGCCGACGCTCACTTACAAAAGGTCACGTGACTTTAGAACGGTATACCCGGTCATCGCAAATTTGGTCTCAAAAGTTGCGCAAGACTTCAACGAAAAAACTCATGAAGTCGCGCGGCAAAATCTGCGCGCGTTGCGGAATTATCGCGCAAAAAGTCGAGGGGGGGTGGATTCCACCCCCCCCCCCCCCGGCCTGGTTAGGGTTAAAAGAACCCCGTTTTCATACCCGATTTTAAAAAATTGCCGCTCCATAGACCCCCAGAATGACTTGGCTAGGTAGTTGAGTAGCGCCAAGTCCATTATTCTTCTTCTAGTCAGCTCCTTGGACCACCATTTGAGCCTTTTTGAGGGTTTCCGTAGGTCTTTGGTAGCTCCAAGTCTATTCATTTTGTAGTTCTAGTCCGCTCCTTAGACCCCTTAACTCCCGTTTCAGGGTTTTTGTAGCTCCAAAGACCCTATATTTTGTGCTTGTAGTCAGCTCTTAAGACCCCCATTTCAGAGTTCCGTGCGGCACACCCCCGTCAAAAAATAATTTGAGTGCCCCCCCCCCTCCCCCAAAGGGTACATCACATTATAATGGGGGGTCGTGTAAAAAGAAAAGAGACAATTCTTATGCATTGAAGTATTAACCCGTTCAGGACTAGTCCCGAAAATACTCGGGCAGGAGTAGTGGGCAGTCATAAAGTCTCATAAAGCCAGATCCAACAATCCAACTCGACGGTCAATTCAATTCAGTTTATTCACAATATAAAATACAAGATATAATACAGTGTAAAATGTGTACTGGGGATCACTTTAGAAAGCTACAAGCATGTATAAAAAGCAACTCATACAATAAAATACAACTTTGCAAAATTAATCAATTACAAAGAAAACAATAACATCAATTAAAAACATTAAAAATCAAACAAACAAACAAAAACAACAACAAAAATAATAAAAAAATAAAAATAAAAAATAACAGTCAACATCAAACACATCAAACCAACTACCCCATGACACACGTGACCCTAATTGACACAATGTTAACGATCCTGGGCAATCTCTATGGGAGGTGTTAAGCCCGGCGCAGACAGAGCCGACTCAACCCAATCCAACTGGTTTTCAGTCAGGCTAGAGTCAGTTTTGCTCAGTCGGACCGATCGAACATGTTGAATCGGCCTCGAATGACCTCCATCTAGCACTTGACTGGATTCCTGAGGCAGAGCATACTGAGTTAATCAGGCTGAAAACCAGTCGGATCGGGTCGAGTCGGCTCTGTCTGCGCCAGGCATTAGGTGTCGTGCCGGCGTGTTTTATGAGCAAATAAGGTGAGCATGGTTAACGAGTATGTTTTAATTTGGAGTCGTACCTAATTCCGAGGTCGCTGAGGTTGGCGAACAATCAGATATTTCCACATCGCACCACCACTTGCCGTCTGATTGGCAGATTAGCGTGCTCTTGTAACTCAAGTCGGTGCCTTCGTTATAAGTGATGTTTGCCACGCCACCTACGCTGTACCGAGACACGACCACACTCCCATTTGAAGGTGGTGGGCAGGTGACTGCAACAATGATATTTAATTAATTTATTTTCCGATTGTAGTTAAAATAAATGGGCAGTAGGTGATATAATCTGACATCAATTTTCATATTTTACTAGGTAAACAGTCTGTCATTTTTCTATGAAAATATCACATGCAATCTGAAGAACTGTTCTATGATATTGGTATATGATTAAAGTCTCAAGATCAGTTTTGGAAAAACCTCATGTTGTTAATGGATTACACTAAAATGTATTTCCTTTGCATTTTCTTTAATTGCTTTTCTCTCGTTGATGACCTCGGGGCTTGTTTTTGTTTTTGTTGGTCATGAATAAACGTGTATTGTAGCACTAGCCACTACACAATCATGGTTTAACTGTGATTCTGGAGTTATGAGTCTGCCCTCGATCTGATCCAGGAAAATATTTCTGTGCATCATGAATGTAACATAAATTGGAATAGTTTGTGTCTGCACATACACAGTACGGACATGCCTGGGGGATGCAGTTAGCATAGAAATGTTGACTTATGTTGTCATCCTTAGAGAAAACTGATAAATGTGATTTGTTAGAGAGTACGCCTACATTTATTGCGCCGGTTACGTACCGATTTCAGTGTTCAGCAGAGCAATCTTATACTGTTTGAATGACTCCATAGAGGCCTGCGCAAACCTTTGGGACCCCGTCGTCTGGAAGTCAAACACGCAGAATAGGTTGGTCCCGCATACCTCCAAAACCACGGCCTGGTCCAGGGTAGGGTTCTGGACGGGCTCGAAGATCGGTATATAGGACCAGTCCATGTTGGTATCGTGGTCGGTTTCAATTTCGTAGAAGAAAAGTGAGTTTTGTGCTTGGATTTCCCCTGTTTATATACAAGAGAAAACAAATGTTTTTCAACACCAAAGTGGTGGGATAATTGGGATCAGACGAGCTTGAAGTTAAATTCGACATAATTATATTTTTTATTTATTTCATACATTCCTTTTAAAATAATATTAGATACACCCATAAACAAATCTAAATGTGATTAATAAGATAGTTGGTGTATTTTTTCTTTTTGAATTCGGTTGTCCTTACATTGTAAACCAAAGTTATAGTGAAGCTCTTCCGTCATCATATTGGGGGATAGTGTCACGCCCTGCGGTGTCAAGAAATCGTCACTAGCATTCCCATTCCACGTTCCCATCAGGCCTTGCGTTTGACCCCGGAAGAATTCAGGCGCAGTGAGTAAGATGCTGAGTGCACCTTCGGCAGCTTTTAGCTGAAGGCCAACGCCTATGTCGAATGCAACGAGCAAGCCGTTTCCGGAAATGTTGCGACCCGTTACTGACAAACCTATTAAAGGAGAATGGCATTGATTTAAGTGTAAAGATGACTTGACCCGAGGGGGTAATTGGGCGCAATCAGATGCTGTCAGCTGTATGCTAATGTTCAAATAACGTGATGTATGAAACAAAGCCCACCATTTTATTACGTTCTTCAATCACCCCCATTGTAAACAATAGTTTTAAAATGTATTTAAATGAGTGATAAGGTACAATTATCAAGTTAATCTTGCAATTAAAGCAATACTTTTCACATAGCATTAATAAATGACATACAACATTTCAAAGAATAAAAAATCCATCAAAGACCTGAAAATGACCACTTTGCGGCCTGGTCGAAATCCAAGCGGCTGAACTCCACCTCTCCACGGAGTCTCACGTACGCCTCTATCACCCGACGCTCACTGATCTGAACATGAATTACGTCACTGTCCCCGAACGATGCTGCTATGGCAACAAACACAGTGGCATTGCCTTGTATAGAGTGTGATAAAGATTGAAAAGGATAAAAGGAAAGATATGTTAAAATCTTTAAATGTCAATAAATTATCAAATGTATGCATCAACAAAAAAACACATACTCATTCCACATTCATACACAGACACACACACACACACACAAATAAACACTCACACACAAACATGGCAACATAACATGGACTGAGGATGACACCAAAGTTTATTCTTTCTGACAAACGGAAGTATAACCTTATATAATCCAGGAGGCTTGCACTTGCACTTCGAATTCTAGTTCGGTGTAGAATTGGGTACCGTTTAGGTTGGACTTCGATGAGACCAATTTTTGGACCAATATCGGTAAACCACAGGATTCTGATATGTATTTGACCATGTCGATTACACTTTAATATATATATATATATATAATTGCAAGGAGTAATCATAAATGATTGAGAAGGAAGAATAATAGTAGGCGTAGCTTAATAAGCAATGTTCCTCCTTTTAATCCGCCAAATGAAAAAAGGCACTGGTCGAAAAATTGGTCTCCGCCAGGACTCGAACCTGGGTCTCCGGCTTGGAACGCCGATGCCTTAACCACTAGGCCACGGGCACCGTGTGATTGAAGACAGATCCAGTTCAGGTCATTGGCAAGCCAATCCCTCGGCCCTTTGTGCTCAAGTATTCTATATACATTGACTATATTACCAATTGAAATCAATTGGTACCAATTTGAAAATTACCAATTGAAATCATTTGGTAATCCAAGAGCATGCATATATAGAAAATGAAACAATTTGGCAAATTGAAATCAATGGGTACCAATTGAATTCAGTAGCAATGGGTACCCATTGAATTAAATTGGTACCAATTAGAATTTCAATATTTCACCCTGGGTGTATTAAACACATGATACTTACTGCCTGGGAAAGGAGCTGTCCTGGCTTGTAGGGTAAAATTGCCATCGAGTGTATTCAACAGAGTGAATTCACCGTAGCCGTTGAAAGTGTACATCGTTGAATCAAGAGTAGCGATGTGAGGGTCACCAGTCCCAAGCGCTTAAAAAAATAACATATCAAACAATCTTATTATCGATGTCCAATAGCATATTGATACGATAGATTATTACTATGATAATTTCTTCGACCAATTTAAATGACATTCACAATAATCATGAATTTCCTTTACTTCCTCTTTTACCTTCTTCTTATTCCAGTAAAGGGTCACCACTCACCAAAGCAGACCAAACTTCTCTTTTTCCCATTTCCAGAGTATGCTCCTCTGGTACACCAAACAACCAAGCAGGTCCTCTCTCACCACATTTGTCTATTTGATATGGTACAGTGTAATGGTCAGGTATACTATTATAATCATGATATATTGTTATATAAAAACATGTATATAATATATATATTTTAAAATAATTACTAATATTTCATTCACCTGGTTGAGGTGGCACATATCCATCGCACAACTGAGATGGTCGCTCACTGCTGAATAAATGGCAGAACTCATCAAGCTCATTGTCCACCAAACGGTAACGACAGCAGTAGGTCCACGGTAAGATATCAGCCAGAAAGTGTGACATGTATGGGACCTGGTTGTATGGCATTGAAGATTATGGAGTAAGACAGGAAGAGAGGGAGACTTAATTATACACATCATCATCACTTTCACCAACAACTATCATATTAATCGGAAGATATTGTCCACCACGAAGAAGATGAAGGGTTGAAGATTAATCAGTTGTCTTGCAAAGTGCGATAACATGGAAGAAGTTCCACCCACACAAGTGATTAATTTTCAACTAAATGTATTATATTATCACCAACATCTTTTTCTTTTCATTGTCAACATAATCATCATCATCATCATCATTGTCGTCATCATCATCATCATTGTCGTCATCATCATCATCATCATCATCATCATCATCAAGCAAACCAAGCCCCTAGACAACCCCAAGAACTACAGACCCATCTCCCTCCTCTGTATTCCCTTCAAGCTCCTTAATGAATGCCTTCTCTTAGCTCTCTTAGCCCGGTTTGAACCAATCGTCGACCCACAACTAGCTGACAAGCAAGCACCGTACCGCCTCAGTGGCGGACCGTCGAACAAAATGATAGTCATGCTCTCCAACAACATCAAGAGCAGTTTTGAGAGAGGCCACAAAGCTGGTGCCATCTTGATCGACCTAACTGCAGCCTACAAAACCATGTGGCACCAGGGGCTCACTCTGAAACTCTGAAACTTCAGATGGTCCCAGACCACCACCTAGTGGGCTTTATCTCCAACATCCTATCTAATCGCAGCTTTGTTCTGAAGACCAGCGATGGGCAGTCTAGCCACATCTCAGAAATGGCCATCACCGAGGCTCAGACATGGCACCAATGCTCTTCAACATTTACCTCATATCAGTGACATGCCATTGACTGCCTCACAACAGTTTGGCTGTGCAGATAACCTTACTCTTCTTTACTCAGATAGAAGCTGGTCTAAAGTAGAACATGCCCTGACAACGGACATGGCCCTGATCACAAAGTACCTTAAGACCTGGAGACTAAAGCTGAAAAATAGCAACCGCCTTCCATCTGAACACCTAAGAAGCAAAGCGCCCACTTACAGTCAATGTCAACTGGACTCCCCTACCCTAAAACCCCTCTCCAGCATACCTTGGGGTAAAGCTAGACAGCCAGCTGACCTACAAACCACATCTTGACTCCCTCTGTGTCAAAGTCTCATCAAGGAAGAACCTTCTCTGTTGCCTTGCAGGCTCCACTTGGGGCTCTAAAACACCCACACTTTGTAACGGTGCCACTACACTAGTATAGTGTACAGCACTGCCGAGTATGCTGCCCTAGCTTGGTATCGGAGCACTCACTCACCCAAAATCGACATCACATTCAATCAAACAATGAAGATTATCAAAGGATACCTAGGACCAACACCAACATAACTTCTGCCAGTGCTTGCTGGCACTGCACCTCTGACCCTCCGCAGGGAGCACTACACACAGAAACTGGACAACAAGCCTCTCCACGACCCCACAAACCCCCTACATCACATCGCCCATAACGCACAACTAGGCCTCCAATGCCCGTGTTCTCCCCAACCCTTCAGCCGCCATGCTGCAACTCTGTGGGACTGGGCCTTCAACATCCTCAGCGCATGGAAAGACAGCTGGCAGCAGACCACTCAAACACCCAATTCACAGTGACCCCCACACGCAAAGCTGTCACCAGGCGCAAACAGATTACGTCACCTTCAATGGGCTCCACACAGGAGTTGGCAGATTTAATGCCAACATGCACTGCTGGGGGCTAAGACCTTGACTGGCATGCTGGTGTGGCTCACCTGAGCTAACTGCCACTCACATCACCCACTAGTGAGCCATCCTTTACCCATGCGGCCAACGAAACCCAAACTTAAACAACTTGGACCCCGAAATGTTTTCTTACGGTGTTTGTTATTAATGTTTTGTCTGACTATTCACCACATCGACGCAGACCAACTTTTTTAACTCTTTGGACCCCGATACAATACACATGGCTACAAAACTTGCGCAATGTTGTGTAGAAGCTGTGCTGCATCATACCAAAGGAGATCATCATCATCTTGCCACCAACCACCACCACTACTACAATTTTTGAGATTTTTGGATAAAGATAGAAAGAAGGGGGAGTATAAATATACACCTCGTCATACCCATCATCACTTTCACCAACAACTATTATATTATCACCAACATCTTCTTTTCATCATCAACATCATCATCATCACCATCATCATCATCATCACCACCACCACCACCAGCAACCACCACCACTACAACTATCACAGCACAACCACCATCGGCATCATCGTATAACCAAACTGAACTACCTTTGTAGGTTCTCCATATGGTTCCACTCCTGCATGATGGTAGCGATGGGCGATCCCTCCTCCAGGGGACAGGAGCACATTAATGATGAAGCCGTTGCTGTCATAGCAACATTCTTGTCCTCCTCCAAGTGTGCTTGGGGACAGAGAGATGGGAAGACAATTCATGAGATTCATGGAATTAACTTGGCAATTCAAGTGTTATTTTTTATCTAAGAAATTATATAAACCAACCTTAACCAAAATGATATCAAATCAAATATGGAATATATGCGATTGTTTTCAATTAGAACTGGCTATAATCGAGCAAATATTTTGGGTCCCTTCTTGAATGTTTACTACTTAAAGGCCAATGCAACTCTTGAATAGAGTTTATCCTACTTTATACATCATAATATGCTTGTTTTTTTTGCATCACATTACACCGACTCAGATTTCTGCTTTGGAAGAAATATGTGCAAACACTATATCGGGTAGACCACTTTTCGCGCGAACGCTGGAGGCCGCCATTGTTGTGCGGACAACTGAAATCGATCTATGATGCATTCCTGCATTCACCGGACCAAATCATTGTTTGAATTATACTTGTAGATGCTTTGCTGTGTCCAAATCAGTGAAAAGATTTTTTGTTTGGCCATCCTCACAGTCCTCAGAATTTGCGAAGCATGTCGGGTAGTTACACGAACATGGCCACTTCCATCATCTTTTGGCGCCATAACAATTCGTAAAATTTGGGTATGTTCACAGAAGAATTTCATTGGATCCAGTAGGCCAAAAATGCCAAGTCATGTATCATATTAAATGTCTGTTCACCCTCTAAATCTTTATAATAGCCAAAAGCCAGTTTCATTGTCCTTTAAATGTGTACGCATATTTGGCACAGTAAAGAAAGTGGTCGGTGAAGCTTGGCTGTAACTTTAAACAAATAATTTGGAAAAAAAGCACTGGTGTTTGTTTGTTTGTTTATTTGTTCAAATTTTGTGCATTGTGTGTATAGTAAAGTTGAAAAGTTCATTATTTATGAATGAATCATTAAATACGCTGTATAGTCCAGAACCATAAATGTACCTCAGAGTATTTGCACGGACACAATGTATTGCGCCAGGTTTGTGCAGGCAGTTATTGGGTGAAGTCGTGTCTGCGTCACACTGAGGTTGCGCAGTGAACCTCCCAAAGTCGAGCTGCGCCTGCGCGAATGTGCAGGGGCATTCAGGCGTAAACTCCAGGAAGCTACTGTCCGCTCGACTCTCTTTGCTGATCCATACATCACACCACTCGAGAGTGTCGTACCCCCGCAACCACTGCAGAACATGTACCTCACTCCATAGGGTCGCTTTGGCTGCACTGCAGGAGTCAAAAGAAAAAATTAATAGGCAGTGACATTGTTTAGTGGTAGTCCCAAAACCCAGTTAAAGTACCCTCATTTGTATGTACCCAATTTGAGATGCACTTAACCCCTTGCCTACGGGAACCGAGTGGGCAATGTACAAAGTCTAGAGGGATTTCAGAATCTTCATGGCAACAGGTTAACACCAAGTTTATATCTTTGTAATCCTCCTAAATATCAAGACCAAGGGCATTAATTCTAATCCCATTCCCAGGAAAGGCTTTATACCTAAAAAAAAACAAAAACATATACATAAAACTAGGGCCTTGACCAAGACATCCATTGTTCTGGCAAGCCGATTTATGTCTTTGTTTTGGCAGCCCTTATTAATTTGTCCCTTTAAAACAATGTAACCTACACTCATATTACAAGTAGCATTCTGTATAGATAGTATATGTTTTGGCTTTCAGAGGAAGAGTTGAGTTTTGGCCACCATCAGATCAAATCCTTCTTTCTTGATATTTTTACTTGTGAATTTTGTATTCATCAATTGGATGTTCAATAAATGAATATTACTTCAATACTTTGCCTCACTGCCTGACTTTATAAAGTTGTACAGCTTTACTTATATGATCCTCCAACTAAGCAAACATAATCCCAAGTAGCGCCAACAGCTACACAACACCAGTGTGAAACTTGCCTGCATTTTGCCTCTGCACGTAGTCCGTTTTCAGTCACGTCTCAGAGAAAATGATATTTGTGAAAGCAATGAATGGCATAAACTGTTTATGAACATACATCCTTTTTGTTGAGAAGTTTATAACACTGTTAAAATCAAAGAAATGACTTGTGATATTAATACAAAAACAGATTTAGCCTATTCAAATGTCATTATTCAACTTATATTAAAGGGATCTAGTAACTTTGTTGAGATGTGCAAAAACTGATGAATGGTTGATGCAATGTATACTGTTGTTATCTCATATGTCCTCAGGGTATTGTGTGAAAATTTCAGGTCAAATGGACAATGTATGGCCAAGTAATGAGCGAAAATGCAAAGTGATATTGGGTGATATTCACCAACTCACTGCATTCACTTTGTACAGGGATGAAAATCTCGCCCGGAGATTTTCTTATCTAAATACTTCAATCATACATATCTTTGTAATGAAAGGGAAATTTGAAAAACCGAAAGCTGTCCCATGATTTTATTGTTAATACGAATACAACAAGGTATAAAGGAACCGCTAGAATTACAATTTTATTTTGAGGATTTGGACAATGTTACTAAGTCCCTTTAAACTACAAAAAAAATCCTTTCTCAATCTTACCCTTCCAAAGATGTGTTTGATTCGACTACAGCTATCACACCGACTTCTGTGAGCTCGGTGAAGGATCCTGGAATCGCAACGACGCGGTAGAAACCAAGATGGTAATCGATCTCAGTCGCTAGGTACAACATGGGCCCTATAAACTCAACCTGGCTCTCCGTCTCTCTGTATCCGTGGACGACGATGTCGACAACGTCCACGAAGTCTAGAGCCTCTTTGTCCCATGTAACCTCAAGTTCGGTAATGCGTTGGTTGCTTGCCGTGGCTGGAGACGTGACCCTGACTGGAACCTCTTCAACATTCACTGTATGATCCAATGAAAAGCAGGCCTTTTATGACAAAAAGTTAGATCAATTAGTATCATTTATATTACCTAAGCTTTATTATTTTTATTATGAAAAATAATCAGTTATTTGTTGTGTTTGTTAATTCATGTGACTATTGGTTTATTAGGCATATGTTTCTCTGCACAAACAATCGAATGGCACAAAAATTGCTTCGCCCAGTACGTGAATCTGTGTTTACCTGTTGAGTGACAGTCGTAAACGCATGCACCAGACCTTGTATAGCGTAGAACGTTGGCGTAATGGAAAGGGCGCTGGTGTCAATTATAAAGAGAATTAATCACGAATCAATAGAGTCTTATTAAATGTATCATTAATAACTTACAGATCGTGAAGACACCCTGGAAGGCAAAGGTTTCTCCGCCGTCAATGGACACTCGGAGGGACACTCGCCCGACCTTGTAGAATTTTGGCGTCACGCAGAGTGCGCTCGTATCCGACTGCAACTCTCCAGATACAAATTCGCCGTCAAAATCGCAGACAAGGAAGCTGGTATCGTTGAAACAAGGGCCACTGATGAACACCTGAGTGCCGCCTAACATTGTTCCAACCAAGGGGAAAAGCGAGAGGTCACCTGAAGGAAAGACAAATCAGTCACATTTTTTATTTTGAGATGATAAATTGTGTTTTGTGCAGGGGCGATGTGTATAGGAGTTTAATTGAGGTGATGGGATTCAGGATATTGTTAAAACACATCCCATGAACTGATGAACACCTGGGTGCCTATGTAGCGGGCTTTCTCTCCCCCCCCCCCCCCCCCCCCCTCCCCCCATGCTCGCAATGATTATATTTGCTCATTATCATTTATATTAGATTTCCAGTAAGAACAATTTGACACAATTAAAATACGTTACAAATGTGTAAATATGACACATGAAACCTATCTTTAGTTTTACGCAGACAATTTGGGTGTTACGGTTAACCTCCCGTAGTTCCGGCATTGCAGAGTCTTTGCCAGCGCAAACTTTCAGAAAGAGGACGTTTGCAGCAGGTTTAGGCCATGACTGTTACGGCCAAGCACGTCCCCATAGGACGGCACCTACCAAGTGGGACACACATCGCCCTTGAAGGTCGTCCGGCTGGACTCCCTCCGTCAGGGGACGATTTCACCTGTCAAACCGGCATCCACCACGGACTACCAGCCGAGAAGCTTGCCTACGATGGGGTCGCTATTCATAAACATGAAAAAGGGGCGCTTTTCATAATTCATATTAGGGGTCACTTCTCATAAGGTTTGCTCTTCATAAAACAATAACAAGATGGCTAGCGACCCTTTTTCTTACATTATTATGAATAGCAGCCCTTATCAGTAGTGACCCACAATGTGAATTATGAATAGCGACCCGTTCATGTGATTATAAAAAGCGACTCTTTTCTTAGATTATGAATAGCAAACTCTATGAACAATGAATAGTGTACCCTTTTCTAAACTTATGAATAGCAACCCTCATGAACAGCGAGCGATCCACATTAATTATACTGTTATAGTTGACATAAAGTTTGGAATTTTTAATTGCATTTTTACTAGCAATAATAGCAGTTATATATGGGAACTAGATTGGGGCGATTTTTCATTCATCATCTGCTTTCATTTGATGAGAGCTTTAAATGCACGGTTTTTAATGATCAACAAGATCCCAAAATTGTTGATATTGTTAAATTTGCTTTTCACCTGTTGAAGTGCACTGTAGTCCCTGAATATCCGTTTTATCAGTTCTAAAGACCCATCTTCCTGGCTCTCCAATATTCGTCGTCTCGTCGATGTCAACTACAGCATCAGTCTGAGATCCGGGTACGCTAAAGTACGTCACTCCATCTCCGGCATTAAAACCAACCTGTTACATATTTAAGGAAAGATTGTGACAAATTTAAAGCTCTGTTTGCATTATTAACAAAATATTGCTTGTCGAATGTGACAGAATATTATGTTTTTTGTTTTTTGTAAGCCTGGGTCGGAACGGACGGAATACTGGAATCCGTCCGGTGTGTGCGTGTTCCGGTTTTGTTTTCTCCATTCCGGTATTCCGATGAAACAATGTAATACATAAAGAATATCTTATATATTTTGTAGTAGAAAACTATCAGAAGAAAACAAATGACAAAAAAGTACAAGAAAGACGATGTCGAATGCAACTTACAACGACAAGAAATCCGCTGCGGCATACGATCGACGTCGTAGACTATAGCTATCAGTCAGAGCTTTGCGTGCAGGTTCCGGGTCTCTTTTCCGCCGGGGAATTCCCCAATTCCCGGCGGATGGATCTTGCGTAAGAAAAGAGACCCGGAACCTGCACGCAAAGTATACGAGTGATATGGCGGGCTGTATCGGAGCATTAGTACCGAATACTACCGATAGAGGGCGGACTGGATGTCAACGTTTGCGAATCGTTTGATCCATGTGCAGTATTAGTACATGTACGGGTGACATAGTACGGCGCAGCTCTGACTGATAGCAGCTGCATGACTGTACTGTGCGGGCGGGCGCGCCGGGGTAGCTATAGTCTACGACGTTGATCGTATGCCGTACTCGCCGCACGGCGCGCTAGATCGGCTTTCATAATAAACGCAGCGGATTTCTTGTAAGTTGCATTCGACATCGTCTTTCTTGTACTTTTTTGTCATTTGTTTTCTTCTGATAGTTTTCTACTACAAAATAAGGCTGAGTCGGTTCGGGCGATCACACCGGTTACCGACCGTTTCAATCGGGACCCGGTTTCGTTTTTACGGAAACGGAGCCCGGAATAAATTCAAATAAATTCAAATAAAAACGGGGCAATCGATATCATTTACTTTAAAGAGTGGTTATTTTCGAGAAATCCTTGGTTCGTTACTTTGTTTGACAGTCAGAAATTGAACGGGAAGCGCAAAATTGCTAGTCATTTGAACGCTATTGCCTACGGATGTTCAGACAAAGTTAGACCGACACTCACGGGGAGTGTATGTATGATCAAGCTGATGAGCCAGTGCATTCAAAAAGTGGTTCAAAGTACGTATTTGGTAATTTTATACCATATTAAAATGTTTTGATATTCTACTTACATGATCTATGGCGTTTGAAAGCTGAACAGAACAAAAAATAAGCCCCGAAACAATGAAAAAAACTGTGCAAATTATCGGGAAATTTCGATCGCAGCGATGCATCGCGATTCTAGCTGGCCGACTGAAGTTAGCGTGCGTGCTGCGCCGGGAACTGAAGTTAGCTAGCATATCATATAGCATGCATTCGCGATTTTCTCGCGATATCGGGACCAGAAAACTTGCTGCTAACTTCAACCTTCGATTTTAGCGGCTTGTTTCAGCTTGGCGCGATCCTGAACAAACGATCGATTTCTAGGTCCAATTTACTTCGGAAAAAATACTTTTCTTGCGAAACGTGAGTTAATTCTGGATAGTCTGTAACTATTTTCCCGTAAAGATTGATATGTAAATCCATGAAAGCGTCAATATTTGTAATGTTATTTGCATATAAAAAGAGCAATATAAAGCCACAAACTGCATTTTTGCCGATGCTTGCACGATTGCGTGATTTTACCGGTCCGAGTTTCGACGGAAAAAATTCATCGGGATACCGGTTCCCGACCGGTTACAGTTTATCGGGACCCGGTTCCGAATATATCCGACATGACTCAGGCCTACTACAAAATATGAATTTTTGAGGAAAAAGAGGTTTTCCGTGAGGCAGTTGAGTTGGCCTGTCTCGCAGCACGGGGCCTGCCTGCGCTGCCGAAACTAGTATGGCAGACCTTCTAGTGCGTGTTCGTTCCGTATCATTCATTGGCACGTTTTTTTTAATCGGAATACCGGATTCCGACCGGCACAACACCGGCGGATTCCGGAACAAAAAAATTCCGACATGACTCAGGCTTAGTTTTTTGGATACAATAACTTATAGACCATATATGACAAATAAAGGAACAAATATGTAATTATTTATTTAATAATAACGAAGATTGTAACAAAATCAAATTTGTTTGGGAATCGAAAGAAAAAAACACATTAAAACTCAAAAGATAATCTTATCAACTGAGTCTGTGTTGTTGAACGGTATGAGCATCAATTTCATTCGGAGAGCACTCGATATGGAATGTTGCATTGATTGGACTTGAGTGTCACAAAGATGGGGCCCATTGTCTATTATTTTGATTATTAACTCTTGGTTAATGGCCAGGGTCTAAATGACGCTTTATACCACTTTTTATAGCTAAACATACCTGGGCTGGAATACCACCTAATCCTGTACTTGAATCCCCGCTGTTGTCTGTGCCCGTCGTCCAGTTTATGTCGCCATAATTGAAGATAACAAACGAATACCGGCCATCGGTCACCAACACGGCTTGGAATGAGTTTGTCTAAAAAAATGGTCAAAATTAAATAGTGTTGGAGCATCTTTAAAATTTGCAATTGCATAGAGATAAATATACTAGATGATTAGACAAAGAAGCAGTTCGAAGAAGAGAAAGACGTAGAAGAAGACGAAGAAGAAGAAGACGAAGAAGACGAAGACGAAGACGAAGACGAAGACGAAGACGAAGACGAAGAAGAAGAAGAAGAAGAAGAAGAAGAAGAAGAAGAAGAAGAAGAAAATAAAAAAATCATACAGATAATATCTAAATATCCCTCAAAACAGTCGCATTAGTAATTAGATATACGTAGGTACATAAAGTTTGCCTTCAAATTGAACAGTTTCCAGCTTGTCCTCCTACAATGATAATTAACCCGTTGTGGTACCATACAAGTTTTGACATCCGCGGGCCCTTTTCTCCCATCCCGAGGCAGATTATGCACAACATTCACCCCTGAAAGTGACCTACTTCCTTACTGCGCGCAGTACGCGTGCGGTGCAAGCGTATGCGCGATGTTATTTATTTCTGGAATGCAACCCCCAAAATTCAAGTCATTAAGGGAAATTTAAAGGGGAAAAAATACAGTTCTTTGTACCAAGATGAATGAAGCTCGCGGATATCTTGTTTTTAGAAATTTGCGTCACTTTTTTAGACCATCTTCTGATTTGTGTCGGAAATATCACCTATTGATTTTAGAGGCGGAATAGAATCACGGCGTGGTAGCTCAGGATCTTATCACGACAATAGTAAGTATCGTTTACAACAAATAATGACGGAAACGGGATAACGAATGAGCTGAAGGGAGGCTTGTGTGGTTGCTATGTATCCTGGATACCGCTCAGTAATTGACTTTGCACGTAATCGACAGAAAACGCTAGTGACGTCACCAGCTTGCCTGAAAAAAAAAAGAAGCTTGAAACCTCCTTTTTGTGGAGTTATAAATGGTTAAAACCCTCCAAATAATAAAACGCAAAACGTCTTTTATTGTCCCATTCATTATCCTTCGCCCGTCTGTAATTTCGTTCATGTAAGCTACCGTATCCCGGTGCTAATCAATCTCTCTGTACCGCCCATACTCGGGGGTCTGTGGCCGGGCAGACAGGCCCACACATACCGTAAAACTCCGTGTATAAGACGCACTTTTTTTCCGTCGGAAAATTTTCAAAGTGGGGGGTGCGTCTTATACACAGGTACAGCCAAAAAAAAAAAAAAAAAAAAAAAAAAAAAAAAAAAAAAAAAAAAAAAAAAATTGTTTTTTTTTTTGGGGGGGGACACCCTGTAGTCATGTTTAATGCATATTACACTGGTCTAGGGCATGACAAGAGCTTGATATAAGGGGGAACATTTATCAAAATATACCTTTTTCCTACATAAATGATAGTGGTTAGCAAAACAAAATGCAAGTTTTTAAGCAGTAACACTGCTACTAATTGAATATTCAGATATTCATGAGTAGCAGAACTCATTTAATATTCAATTTTCTAAACAGTGGTTCTACATTTGTCTCAACAAAAAAGTTATTAATGAATTTAGTATTTTGCATATTTAATGAGCATTGCTACCTCATGAATGTATGAATATTCATTAAAAAAAAAAAAGATTTTTTTAAAAATTTTTTAATTTATATTTTTTAAATTTTTTTAAGAAAGTTGGGGGTGCGTTTTATACACGAGTGCGACTTATACACGGAGTTTTACGGTACACACATTACAATACTGTACTGTTCAGCCTGCATTGCACTAATAATGTGTAAGGCCCATGTCAAAAACGCTTGGCACACATGCATTAAGTAACTAGATGGATCTTCGATTGCGCGCAATCGAAAATTATGCATCCGCTATCACGCGATTTTAATATCAAGCCCAAATTAACATGCACTGATTTAATTTTTAAAAATATTTTTCATATATTTTGAGTCATGTGACCTTGACCATATGACCCCAATCTGTGATGGCTCCCTAAAAAACATTCAGGTACGAAGTTTGATTGAAATCTGACATTTAGTTCTTGAGATTTTGGCATTACAAGCTTTTTTGCATGTATAATGAGTCCCGTGACCTTGACCTCAACCTCATGACCCCAACATTTTATGGCTACGTTGACTCTATATGATACATTCAGGTACCGAGTTTGATTGAAACCGAAAACTCAATGAAAATCCTATAATATGCATATTGTACCTCTTCTGAAAGCTGAGAACATACTGAGCATGAAAAGGTTAATTTTGAAGCCCTAACACCGCCCAGAAAACAATTAAAAGCAAATTTAAACTCTTATTCTGAACCCCGATTTTCGCCGTTTGACGGCGATTTGGTGCAGAGAAATTTGATGACGTCACAGGTTGACTAGGCCCAAACCACCCCGCGTACGGCGGCCGCGGACGGTATAGCGGTAGTACCATAGTACCCTTTGCCTCCCCCAACGATCCCCCAGTCCAGCTCACGCGAGTTATGCTGCCCTGCTCAATCGATAGAACACCGTCCTTGTCAATGTCATTTTTCTTGTTAGATTTGACCTGATATCTGCAAAATCGGAGAATGGTGGAAATGTCTGAAGGAAGTGAAGATTTCAGGCATGGTTTTGAGGTGGAAATCGCGAGTTCGCCAGTATCTACAAAGTTGAATTCGAGTCGCAAAGTCGGGAAAAGGTGCATGGCGTATGGTAGATCGACAAAACTATCACTTTCATGGCCTCTTTGACTTTGACATTATATTGTATTTTTCTCTGTCGGCATTCTAAGCCGACAGTGAAAAATAACAATAATAATGTCGAAGAGGCCATGAAAGTGATAGATTTGTCGATCTGGCGTATGGCTGCGGCAATTGTATAGCGAATTGCACCATGTCCATGCACTAGTTTGCCGGGAAAAATGCTGGGGGAAAGGGCGCATTGAAACCCGCACTCCGGTGTCGGCACGCTACCCCGCTAGCTGGCCGTGCCGCGCTCGTGAAGAGTACCCTACGAAACACAAATGTAACGTACCCAAAATCAACTAAATCTTCAAA
Source organism: Echinarachnius parma (assembly GCA_037951105.1). Lineage (NCBI taxonomy): Eukaryota > Metazoa > Echinodermata > Echinoidea > Clypeasteroida > Echinarachniidae > Echinarachnius > Echinarachnius parma. Next base: position 44,796 of record JBAMJV010005653.1, on the reverse strand, counting down.
AATTGCTCAAATAATGGTCATGATTTCAAAGTAGTTATCTTTTTTACCTGTTTTGTGTAACTACTTTGAAATCATGACCATTATTTGAGCAATGGTCGAAGATTTAGTTGTTTTGGGGTACGTTACATTAATTTGTTTCGTATGGTACGAGCGCGTCACGGGCAGCGTAGCGTGCCGACACTGGAGCAGCGTGCGGGTACAATAGTGAACTAGCGCCAAAAGTCTCCCAAATCCCCGTTATCATTGTTGCTGTCTGATGAATCATTCCTGTCCTCTTCTTCATCTTCTTCAAATCCATTGCGAAACTCAGTTCGAGAGTATTTTCCTCCATTTTCCTCGAAATAAAACTGTCGAGCTTGATCGTACGTTATCAAAAAGCAATATACACAACACATGCAGTACATACAATCAAAGACACTACAAGGGGAAGACTGGACACTTCGGGGATTTTGTGTAACGCTGAATTTCGTACATGGGGAAGGGCGCCCCTAGCGTTGGGTAGGTAAACTTCTTGTTGTTTTCACGCGTAGCCATTGAAAACACAATAGGGAACAATGGCGAGCAGGTCGAAAATAGCTGTATCTCCATTTTGGAAAGAGGTGTACCTTTGAAACTTTGCATACAGATAGCATTCTGGTAGTTCTTTAAAATGATACCAAATTTGTTAGGAAAGGTTTTGTAGTTTTGAAACAAATTAAGAAAATGTTTGCAAAAAATCCCAAAATGTAACGGTGCCACCTATTTGGGAGGCGAGTTCATGACACATGACCATTTATGTATCCATGGTGAATGAAAACAGAATAAGATTAAACTCCAAAACGTATTGTTCCATAAAATTTCAATACCAAGAAACTTTTTTTGAAGAATTTTCAAATTATCAATTCTAAAATGTAACCCTTTGTACCACTTGTTATACTATTGATTGTGAAAATGACCATATATATAGTTAATCAACATAACGTTTTATGAATCCTTGCCATTATATAATATAGCTTTGATATTTTTAAAATTGTAGGTAACAAAGGCAGTTATTTAATTTAAGGTATTATCTTATTGGCGAGATTACTGATCCAAAATATTCTTGTGCTTTTGTCTTTTTCTTTCTTTCTTCTATAACTTATCTAACTCCCAATTTTCTCTCCCTTTTTTTCTCCTTGTCTTGTTTTTTTTCTTCTAATTTTTATTTCATTCTAAGTAGTAGTCATTATTGTTTGTAGACCATTTAATGTTATTTACTACAGGGGAGAGGTTCCCTTCCCCTGTAGTATTACTAAGTAGTGGTAGTTATAGTAGTACAATTTGATAGTGGTAGTAGTAGTAGTAGTATACATGTATGTAGTTTAAGGTAATGTAAGAGTAACTTTTGAGGGCGCTGCAACCTATACAAGCCTTGCTTCTATGCAGCGTCCTCCATTTTCAACAATTATTATTACTGATTTGTATATGTATTTTATCTATTTAATAACTCCTGTAAGAATGCATTTTGTATTTCATTTTGTAAATTATCCTGGGGGGGGGGGGGGGGGGGGGGGGTGGGGGGGATCTGTCCTCATTGAAAGGGGGTATCATGCGTGACCAAGAAAACAAGTAATTAGGGTGGTTTTTCACGATCAGGCGAGATACTCGAGTATCTCGTTTAGGGTCTCAAAATCACCCAAAATCAGGAAATAGGGTATCTATTTTAGGCTGATGAATTACTCGTTTATAGGGTATCAAAAAGATGAATTACTCGTTTAGGGTCTCAAAAACTCAGCTTACATGCTTAGGGTATCAAAAATAGTAATACATTGCTTTTAATAGGGGTTTACAAAAAAAAGATTACTTGCTTAGGGTATCAAATATAGTTATGACTTGCTTAGGGGTTTACACAAAATTGATTACTTGCTTAGGGTATCAAAAATACTTGCTTAGGGGTTTACACAAAATTGATTACTTGCTTAGGGTATCAAATTACCGATAATCATACTTGCTTATGGTGTATTTTTTGCACCACGCAAATACTCGTTTAGGGTGCTTTTGGCAAGTCCTTGGTCACGCATGATACCCCCCTTTCTATGAGGACAGACCTCCCCCCCCCCCCCCCCCCCCCCCCCCCCGGGTAATAATACTTTTGTTGAAAATGAAAATAAATGAACTGAACTGAAAGGTGTAATTAAAATTCAGATCAAACTGAGATCTCATTGCATCGTTTATTTTGTTGGTGTGTGTGTGTCTATTTGTGTTTGTATGTCTGTGCATTTGTGTGTGTGTTTGTATACATTTGTGTATGTATATGTGATAGTATGTGTATGTGTTTGTATGTTTGTAGGCCTACATAGTACATGTATGTGTGTTGATGTGTCATGTGTTTGTGTGTGTATGTGTCTACAATAACATGACCAGCTTTCTGGCAGCTTTCCCACATGGAGATTTTAAATTCAGAACTAGAAATGCTGTGGCACACTAACTATTACAAAAAAAACACCAAAAACAAAACAACAGATTTCTAGGGGACCCCCCCCCCCCCCCCCCTCCGCCCCCCTCCAGCTGCCGTGTGACTATACCCTTGCTTCCACCCAAATTCTAGCTGTAAGAGTGTAGGTCTACCCTATTTTTTGAGGCATCGCATTTCCGATGTGACAGTTAACAAAATGCTTGTGTTTCAGATGTGACACTCTTGTTAACAACAATTCTTCATATAAAGAAATAAATGTTACTATTTTGATTTCAAACCATGACACAGGTAACTGCAACAATCTTGATGAGTTCGTTTTTAACAGCAAGCAAAGAAACTTGTACTTGAATGTTGACTTGATTCTGCATGTCTACTATTAAATATTTCTTGGAAATTTTCACCTGTAAACAGACAAACTTAGAAACAAACACCTTTTAATATTTGGTGTACATTTTGAGATAAAAAAGCAAAATTAAGAAGGAATTTGATACTTCACTACCAGTTCCCTATTGTGTTTTCAATGGCTACGCGCGAAAACAACAAGAAGTTTACCTACCCAACGCTAGGGGCGCCCTTCCCCATGTACGAAATTCAGCGTTTCATCGATCGCTGTACAAAAACGGCGCAGTGTCCAGTCTTCCCCTTGTAGTGTCTTTGGCCCAAACCACCCCGCGTACGGCGGCCGCGGACGGTAGAGCGGTAGTACGGGTAGTACCATAGTACCCTTTGCCTCCCCCAACGATCCGGATCCCCCAGTCGTGTAACGATAAAATTGTTCCCATTTCAGAGTTGAGCGCGCGTTAAAGACTGGTGCACATGTAAAGTGTGTAACTCCGCTAAAATTACTTGGAGCTTCCTCGTTTCTCGTATACCGTGTTGTTTAGCTTATGGTAAGAGATTAATAAAATAGGGTAGATTCCCTTTAGTATGAAGATAATTATCATTGAAAATCATTATTTCAAAAACGTTAGCTAACGGTTTTGAGAGTCGTATACAGCCTAGTCTTTCGTCAAGACTCTCACGCTATATGCACAATTTCGCGAGCGGAGCGAGCGGAGTGTGAGCGAAGCGAACACATCGAGCGGGTACCGCGAGAGTCTTTCTTTCTTTGCACATTGGTTGTTGTTTATTTCTAATGTAAACCTATTAAATAACGAATATTCATCTACCAAGTTTGGTAGATCAGCCGTTTGCGAGTGTTAGTCTTTGTTTAGACACTCAATCAAGCTGCATAGTAAAACCAAGTAAAACTAAACACGCTTTCTTGCACAATACACGGTTACTGGTTGTTAGAGGGTCTCCGCAACATACTAGCGTAGGCCGTACACAGAGCGCTCTGGCCGTACATGTTAAACCGTCGATTCGGACACATCCATTACATGAATAGGGTACGTCATTTCAATATGTTGCTTTCTTTTAAAATAAAGAGGTGAGATTTGATGTGGATACAAAAAAGGGTATTTTTATGCTTCAGTTTTACTCTGATGTATCTCATATTTGATCATTAGAATAGTTATCATAATATTAATTTTTGATACTAAATACACCCCTTGATACATGATGGAACACGCCACGGCAATACTCGTGTATTAGGCCCCGGGTCAGGCAAAGGTTACCCGCATCTAGCGATCTGATTCGTTAAAGGAGGGGTGCAATCCCGGCTTTGATTCAGGTTTATAGCTTTAAATATGTGCCTTTATTGATATACCACACTCTTTTTTTCAAAGAAATCCTTAAGTTGGGAAAAAAAGGTAAATTTCATGCAACTTTTTTGCTTTATTACGCATCGGCGTTCCATGCTCCTAAAAAAAGTCATTTATAGCAGAGCGGAAATGTGCGCACGTGTCACCCGATTCATGACATCACTTGCAGACCGCAACGCGGAGGAATGTGCATTGTTTACATGCAGAGCCTATGACTTGCTTGTAAAACAAACTCGTTTTTGCTTGTAAATTGAGGTTTTACTGAAAATGCTTAAGAATTGCTAAGAAATGAATTGTAGCAGGATGCAGCTACACATCTGAGTGTATATCGTCCCATGATATAAACCTGAACAAATGTTTGCAAATATTGAAACAAATGGAAATAATATCTCTGTGTCAACGTGAGTATTGTACTCAGCGTGTACGTCTATGACCGAGCTAAACTGCGATTGCCTGCCGGTGACGTCACAAAGATGACGTCATTTTTTGTTCGCCCGGGACTCAGTTTTTTTACGGGGGTTCCGAAAGAGAATTTACAAGTTGATTTTTTTATTTTACCGGGTTTTCCCACGAGGAAAATATGTTTGTATTAGTAATCTTCATGAAAATCTACCTTAGATACAGTAAAACCCAATTTTGAGGCAGTTTTCTTGTCACCATACCTTTAATGTTTTCATCTCATTAATAAATTACTGAGTGGTAAGATCATAAAGGCTCTATATGGGAGCCAGTTCGTATCGCTCGCTGACCCCGTGCTCTCTCACAGCTAGCTAGCTCGCGATCGCATAGAGAATCTTCAAGCCATATGGAGCCTTGACTAAAGGCTATATACAGCCTAGCTTTCAATCCTAGCAGGATCTTCGTCCGGGTGCGGATATCGTCAAGATCAAACGGATGAGTATTACTGCGACAAATCTACAACAGACCATCAGTATTCGGTGATAAAATATGAACTCAATATTCGTTTTTTCACTAGGTAAACAGTGTTCGTTTTCTTTCAAACTTTCACAAATCTTTCAATTCTATTTTACAATGATTTTACAAACGACAAATCTACAACAGACCATCAGTATTCGGTGATAAAATATGAACTCAATATTCGTTTGTTCACTAGGTAAACAGTGTTCGTTTTCTTTTCAAACTTTCACAAAGCTAACGGTTTTGATAAAAAGTACAATTGTCGTCGCTGAACACGTCCTGGCAGCGCGCGTGGGAAATTTTCCCGACCCACTGAACTTTGAGCCTAGCGTGCGCAAATTCCATGAATTCCGTCCATCACTAGTAGCTGTAAACACGGGTGCGGATATCGTCAAGATCAAACGGATGAGTATTACTGCGACAAATCTACAACAGACCATCAGTTTTCGGTGATAAAATATGAACTCAATATTCGTTTTTTCACTACACTGACTAGGTAAACAGTGTTCGTTTTCTTTCAAACTTTCACAAATCTTTCAATTCTATTTTACAATGATAATTCACTGGCGTAAAGCACAGTTCGGAAGCACAATGCATTGGGGGGTCGAGCAATTGTTCACAAACCGTTTGTGAACAATTGCTCGACCCCCCAATGCATTGTGTTTTCCGGACAGATTTACGCCAGTGATTTATGATATTGATATAGGATTGAAGTCTCAAATGTCAGTTTGTGCAATATCTGACACTTTACACGTGTCACTTTAAGTAAAACGCGCAATATTTCTGTTTCATATGCCAATGACATTAGGTCATTAAATTCCAAATATAAGTCTACTTTGGGCTATTTAAAAAAAATGTACACCAACAGATTCGGAATCTACGGAATTTTCTCTTTCGATTAAGCCTGGTGTCTCAAAATGCGGGATACCGGGGTACAGTTACGGTACCCCGGGGTACTGCGTGTGTCATCACATGATGCCGTTTTCTATGCACATTTTCACTTGGCAGCCCAAGGGGGGGGGGGGGGGGGGGGGTTAACCCCCTAAACCCCCCCCCCCTCCCCCCACCGTAGATCCGCCACTGCCTCCAAAATTAAAGAAAAAAATACATAAGGGAAGCATGAAGTAGGAACTCCATAAAAATGATTGGAAAAAAAAACATTTATAATAATAATAATTAAGCATTATGGCGTAAATATTCATTTTGAATGAACGCCAAAATAATAAAATAACAACAACAACATAAGGGGGAAAAAAAAACATTAAACCAATTGAAATCGAGCAAAACCGAGCTCCCAACTACCTTAGGCCTACCTTAGGTAGCTACCAACGAACGTTGAGGGCGTATACACAACACGGTCTCAGGCCCCCCCAACTCAAAATGGAAGTTGGCCAAATTTTTAATGAAGAGAACCACCGATTGTTATGTTAATTCGACTGGCTGCCATGGTAATATTAGCGTAAATTCATTCATAATAATGCGCGGGCGCGAACTTCACAATTATCACGCACGAATTTATGGTATGCCTCTGTTATGACGTCACAATGAAAAACAATATTTTGATCCTAGTAGGGAAATCCCCTGTTTCTTGACTGCGCAATTAAATCATAGAAGTATGAATAAACAAACCAACCCGTTTATAACTAGAAGGCTCACTTAACGCGCGCAAGTCACGTGTCCCATAGACTTTGTACATGGGCAACATGGCGGAGTGAACCGATTTTAAGCTCCCGTTGCCCACTTCTCTACGTCATCGCGTAGTGACCTAGAAATACTGGACCAATCATCGATCATGCTATGCAGTGCGTAGACTATCGCGCCTATTTTCCTGCGCACTGTCCTAGATTTCATCACGCTTATGAGAACAATGGGAGCCATTGTGACGTATGCATATGAACTTGTTTTATTGACCTCGATCCCGTGACGACGCGTTTGAACTACTCTGTGATTGGTTAACTGTAGTTCCCAAGTAGCCCATAATGCAACCAGTTGTGGGCTCTTCCGGTGAGCAAAAATCGCTGCACTCTGGCAGCAGTGACACCCCCCTGAATTAAATACATGATATCGCGTAACTGTTAGTACTGCGCGTAATTAAAATAATAGAGATGAATTAGAATACTTAAGCGTCTTTGGTATTATGAAGCGCAATTTTGCTGAGAAGTGCGTGTTTAAATGCCATGGCAACTGCAAGTGCGCAATGCGTAATTACTTTAGCTTTTTGCGTAATGTGTTAATTTATCCAATGAATCCACGTCTGATAATTTATTCAAATGAAAAAAATCTGACGTACTACCTCATTTGCATGACATTCGGTGCGTATTTTCAAAAACTTGCTGATAAAGGTGTGGCCTATCTCTGTGGTTAAAACGCTATACGCTTATTCAGTTGGGGTTCTGTGCACGGTCTCGTGTTTACCGCCCTCAACGTTCGTTGGTAGCTACGTACGTACGGCCGGCCGGCCGGGTAAACTTATGCTATCTTTTGTGAACTCAGGCCCCCCCAACTCAAAATGGAAGTTGGCCAAATTTGTAATGAAGAGAACCACCGATTGTTATGTTAATTCGACTGGCTGCCATGGTAATATTAGCGTAAATTCATTCATAATAATGCGCGGGCGCGAACTTCACAATTATCACGCACGAATTTATGGTATGCCTCTGTTATGACGTCACAATGAAACAATATTTTGATCCTAGTAGGGAAATCCCCTGTTTCTTGACTGTGCGCAATTAAATACATGACATCGCGTAACTGTTAGTACTGCGCGTAATTAAAATAATAGAGATGAATTAGAATACTTAAGCGTCTTTGGTATTATGAAGCGCAATTTTGCTGAGAAGTGCGTGTTTAAATGCCATGACAACTGCAAGTGCGCAATGCGTAATTACTTTAGCTTTTTGCGTAATGTGTTAATTTATCCAATGAATCCACGTCTGATAATTTATTCAAATGAAAAAAATCTGACGTACTACCTCATTTGCATGCCATTCGGTGCGTATTTTCAAAAACTTGCTGATAAAGGTGTGGCCTATCTCTGTGGTTAAAACGCTATACGCTTATTCAGTTGGGGTTCTAGTATTTATATTGTATTTCTGTGTGTGAACTCGACACTAGCGCCATCATCTTTATCCCGGCGTAGTCTGGAAAGGTTGGCGGCATCAGCACAACTTCTGATTCAAGATTCTGCATCAAACTTCGAGGCATTTCAAAGATTTTTTCTAACATTTTGTATGATCTCGACATAATAATATTTTGTAGACAAACATCATGGCCGAAAACACGTCGACAAACGTGCAGGAGAGTGAAGAGGAGGCTGTTGTTGCAGCTGCAAGTCAGTTGGTAAATGCGAGCCAGGCTAAAAAGTGTGGCCCGGTGACAGACACGGACGCCGACACGGCTGGCGAGGCCGAGGAGGAGGAGAGTGACCCGGCGGATACCGATGGCCAAGCAGCTGCAGCAGTGCCAGTGAGTGCAGAAAGTGAACAGGATCATCGGGAGTTAAAAGACTATTCATATACAGAAAGCGGTTGGAGTGAAACAGATGCAGATCAAGACGAATCGGCGATGTCGAATCCGGCTACCACTGATCAAAGTAAAACAGAAAACGAAAGTAAATCATCAGACTCAGAGTCAGACAGAAACGTTAACGCGACAAACACAAAAGAAGTTAATAAAGTCAATCACAAACTAGTCAAAGTGGACCCAGAAACTGAAGCTCGGGAAATATTTGATAAATTTCTGAAGAGGTTGTATGGAGACCGTTCCAAATTAGTCTTATCGGCGAGCTACAAGAAGCGAATTATCGCGTATCTGCAAGGGCAATTGCCGATTGCGGATCAAACCGTTCTGTTAAAAAACCATGTGAAACAATTTCAGTATGTGCTCGTTGATGCCGATAAAGTTAGCAAGGAATTCATTACATCAAGTGGAGATGATAGCAGCATCATCATGGACAGTGACCCAGATGGACAAGGTGAAAAACAGACGGAGAAAATATTGATGCGTCCACATTATAAGGTAAATTATTTATTTGTGGATGGGGCCATATTTATCAATTTATGTTCACCTTTTTTCCCCCTCCCAAACCCTCCCCCTCTGGCTCTGCCCCAGCCCTCGGTCGCTTCGCTCCCTCGGGACTCATTATTGGCAGTAGGCTATGTTGTTGGATCATACATAATGTGGCATATTAGTGTGTCAATTATTTGTTTTCTTCGTGAAAAATATATTTTAAATTTGTGGTCGATCAAATCATAACACGCTGTCGCTTTCCCAGATACAGTTAATCTTAAGCCCAACTTTCCTATCTAGGTATGCACCAGATTGCACAATTTCAAATCCAAAAATGCAAAAGCTCCCTACCGTCACACATAGGTTCATTACAATAGGGTTGTCCGGAGATCAACCTCTTCCGCCCGCTGCACTATCCAACAGAAACAAACTTTTTTGTCGGCTGATTTCTCCCTCAATTTACCAGCAAATGCAAAAAAACTTTCGTTTATGTGATCCACAATTAATATACTTTGATAATAATTACCGACTTTGTTGTTTTGAAGACCGAAAAATGTAGAAATAAAATGATTATTTCCCGTCCGTTTTCCTTACCGATGCGTCCTAAAACACGCCGGTATAAGCCAGTTCGTAGTTACAATCTGCGCATGCGCGTATTTACTTCCGGGTATTTTGATATTCCATCGATCGTGAGAATCAAAGGAGCCACACGTGCAATTGAATGCGAATTATTTGTTTACGTTTCTAAAATCTGGATCAGGATAAAAATAAGCCCATCATTTTTGTATTCACCACATCAAAGGTTAATAGCATAATATGTACTATTTCATAGAACAAGAACCGGTTTGATAGAATGTGTTATTCATGTGTAATGATGATATTTATTGATCAATAATTTCACCGAGCCTTGCTTGGCCTGGCTAGCACGCACGTATAGGTGTACATAATAGTGTACATAGCATTGTGCGGAGATTATCGTCTTCCGCTTGCTGCACTATCCAACGCAAAAACAGTTTTTGCCGTCTGATTTCTCTCTCCATTTATTAGCAAATGCAAAAAAAATTCGTTTATGTGATCCACAATTTATATAAATTGATAATGATTACCGACTTTCTTGTTTTGAAGACCGCGCAACATGTCGAAAGAAATATTATATCCCGTCTGTTTTCCTTGCCGTTGGCGTCCTAAAACATAGCGTTCAATTTTGAACGGTACATTGTACGAATGGGTGGTATGCTTATCGCCCGCCTTGGTATCATTATTGCGTGTGAATGATTCACCTAGATCATTAACAAGAAAGATGATTACAAGAAAGTTGATATGGAGAAAAATCGGTAAATTCTTGAATATACTTTACATCAAATGTGTTCTTTATGAGTTTATGCAGCTGCTCGTATTTTTTCCACTTTGATTCTATGCATCTAATGTTTGTTTTATGCTGTCAAACTAAAATTATCCGGTAATATGACATACTACCATACACTTTACTGTACGTTGATCGCCCGTTGATGGAATATCGGACTACGCCCTCTGTCGTCACCCAAGCTCCATAGTCTAATTACGAACTGGCTTATACTGTTGAACCGGCAACAGTGTACAAATGGCTGGTATTGGTATCGTGTAAATGGTTCACCTGAGTGAACCATTTACTTTGTAGATGTGCCTACCGTGGGAGGGGGACCCCCCCCCCCCCCTCCCACACCCTCCCCCTGCTCAGTCACTTCGCTCCCTCACAATGTCTTGCACTCTCACCTCTGGCAACCCTGTGAGTGTGGTTGGGCATGAGCCCCTACACAAAAAAATTGTGAGCCCCCTTAATTTAGGTCTTTACTCTTTGCCCCCCCCCCCCCCCCCCAATCCAAAACTGCTTCCGGCGCGCATGCTAGAAGTAGAAGTACTACTAGCTGTTGGAATCTAGGCATAGGTATGCCTGCCATTATCAAAGGGACATTTCCACAGTAACTCGCGTTACATTTGATGCACTAAGGCAGCTGCCACTAAGACAAACCGCTGTACACGGAATCCGTATTTAAAGCAAATCCCTGAGGCATAGCCATAACTAGTTATGAACAGCTGCGTGCGCCATGCCGCAAGCACAGTGCCTGGTTAGGTCAATCCAGGCATAACCTTTTGTACGGGATAATTCAATTTTTGACTTTACATTTTTTCCTGCGAATTATCGGAAGGCCATCTGTACGCCAAGTTATTTGCAATTGTATGAAGAGCAATTTGAATCGTGTGTCAGACCTATATATATATTTTTTTATTATTTTAAAACAAAAAAATTGCCATTTTGAACAGATTTCACATCTACACATTTGTTTGAGTGTGCGGAATGCTAAATATAAGTACTGTACCACTATTAATTATTATGTAATGGAAATGTAGGCTGATTTTATCTCCACTTGAGGATTTACTGTGTGCATTTTACTAGACCACACAAAATGGGACCAACAGAGCTTCTTTTATTCTTTTTCTTTAGTGCCTGTATGTGATCTCAAAATAACTGATTTTTTTATTTGGTTCTTATATAATTTGTTTATAACTAATATGATATTGATGGGATGAAAGATTTAAACTACTGTACACTAATCCGTCTCATGCGACCGCCCACCCATAGTTTAAATTTGTAGCAACACACCAACTGTTTAAAGATGAATTCCAGTTTTGGGAAAGAAGCCGAATACATCTGATCATTATTGTTGAATAAGTATTGAAATAGGGCTTGTGTGGTAAAATCGGAACCTAAGCATCGTTAAATACAGAAATATCGGAAGAAATCCAATATCCGCCTGTGAAATTTATAAATCCACCGCCAGTTCGGACCTGTCCACGCCGCTAGCGCTGGGGGAGATATCGACAAGCTGGGGACAAGCCCGTATATAGCGAACACCTCGTGTACTCGCACGTGGCCATTGTACGTAGCGTATGGGCGATTCCGAGTTGGCGATCTCTATCTGCAGCAGATCAAGTTATAATTTTGCAAATGGGTCATTCCGTGTCAATTCAACCAATCGATAACACCTTACCTTCTTCAATTTTGTTCATATTTGGGTTTTAGGGTTATTTTGGCTGAAAAAGCCAAAATTTCAAATATGAGCGCAATCGGACGTACGGTTTTCGCGTTACGACACGCCCATTTTTACCGATTTTCGCTGAAACGGCCGCGCCCGGCAATACGAAAACAACCATATCTCTGTAACCCCTGGGCCAAATATGTTGAAATTGGTGCCTATGGAAAGCTAATTTCATGAGGAATCCATTTTTAAAGTCATTCTTTATGTAGGAGCAACTTAAAATGTATTGACCGTTTGACCTTTACTTTGACCTTGAATTTGACCTTGTGGGACAGGTGGCGCGAAGATTATTTTCGTAAAAAATCGTACCCCTACATGTTTTCTACATAATATCAAAAAATTAGAGTTATATTTTTCTTTGTTTGCTTGCTATATCTTCTCAAAGAACAGGTGTTCAGTGCAAATAATGTATTTGTATACAATGTATACGTATTGTATGTACAATGTATACGTATTGTATGTACAATGTATATCATACAGTATGGTTATGCATACAATGTGTGGATACCAAACTATAATTTTTTCTTTGTCTGTCTCTCTCTCTCTCTATATATATATAACTCTAATTTTTTGATATTATGTAGAAAACATGTAGGGGAACGATTTTTTACGAAAATAATCTTCGCGCCACCTGTCCCACAAGGTCAAATTCAAGGTCAAAGTAAAGGTGAAAAGGTCAATACATTTCAAGTTGCTCCTACTTAAAAAATGACTTTAAAAATGGATTCCTCATGAAATTAGCTTTCCATAGGCACCAATTTCAACATATTTGGCCCAGGGGTTACAGAGATATTGTCGTTTTCGACAAAGAAAAAATTCTAGTTTGGTATCCACACATTGTATGCATAAACATACTGTATGATACATACAATACGTATACATTGTATACAAATACATTATTTGCACTGAACACCTGTACTTTGAGAAGATATAGCAAGCAAACAAAGAAAAATATAACTCTAATTTTTTGATATTATGTAGAAAACATGTAGGGGTACGATTTTTTACGAAAATAATCTTCGCGCCACCTGTCCCACAAGGTCAAATTCAAGGTCAAAGTAAAGGTGAAAAGGTCAATACATTTTAAGTTGCTCCTACATAAATAATGACTTTAAAAATGGATTCCTCATGAAATTAGCTTTCCATAGACACCAATTTCAACATATTTGGCCCAGGGGTTACAGAGATATGGTCGTTTTCATATTGCCGGGCGCAGCCGTTTTAGCGAAAATCGGTAAAAATGGGCGTGTCGTAACGCGAAAACCGTACGTCCGATTGCGCTCATATTTGAAATTTCGGCTTTTTCAGCCAAAATAACCCTAAAAACCAAATATGAGCAAAATTGAAGAAGGTAAGGTGTGAATTTCCATTTTTTTTGGTTGACTTGACACGGAATGACCCAAATATATATATCAATTAGTAGGCGGTTTCTTGGCCAAATTTGGATAATCCTATATTAGTACAATTATATTCTTTCACATTATTGGTAATAAGAGCTTCCATTTCATTTTTTTGAGAGGGGGGCGTTTCCAAAACTGGCCTTTACCTTTAAGACCGGAAGAACAACAGGACGTCATCAACCTACTTTTCCGTACAGATGATGATGATGATGATTCATTCAATTATATTTGTATTTATTATCCCACAGACAAAGGAGCTTGTGCCTGCACCATCGCAGAGTGAGATGTATGACCTCATTAAGCAGTGCCACCTCAGCACTGAAAACCATGTATTATTCGAACACACCAACAAGCTTGTGAGTATCCACTTTTAAAATTAAATTAGTTGTTGTGTGCCTTGTGTCAATTGGCATAACTACAGGAAGCACAGGGGGCGTGTGCCCCCTCCCTACCCCCCCCCCCCCCCCCCCCCCCCCACCATCTGAGAAGTACAATGAAAATAAATGAATGGTTAAATCTGTAACTTATGATTATATACTAAAAATTTCCTATTTTTCTACTTAAAATAAAATAGAAGTACTATCTCCTCCCTTCCCAGCTGATGAGCTTCAAGAACACAATTTTGGTAAATTGTCACCCTGAAGACGACCTTTCAAATACATGTTTTGTTTCTACTTTTATTCTTCTTTTAAATAATTCTATTCTACTTGATATAATTTGTACCAGTTTTAAACTAAAGATATTTGATTGGCTACCTTGCTTCTAGCTGATGTACTTTTAACTTCTTGAAAGATATAGCTTTTGTTTAATTTGTTCCCCAGTTGAGGACATTTCCCTTTTTTCTACTTTTTTAATAAAATATACATTGTTTTTGCTGAGTTTCAAAAATTTGGTAATTTAAGGATCTGCTTCCTGATCTGATCCCGTTGGAATCCCATTTTCTTTGCCTTCTTTTAATCACAATATATTTCTGGTCAGTTTCCCTATATGTTTGAATTGATCTGCTTCCTTTCTCAGTTTATAATTCGTGAAACTAACTTGAATGTAAAAAAATTGTTTTGATATATTTTAGGTCTCTCAGTTGAAACATTTTTGGGGGGTTTATTTTTGGTTTATAAATTATGTAAATTAATGATAAATTTGTCTTTATGTTCCAACTGCTAATTTAAATATCTCGGCAGTGGAAAAATACACAGGGCTTGCGGCGAATTTGCCCCCGAAATGCCAAAAAGAGCCCCCGTTTATTTGCATAGAGTTCAATGCAAAACAAATTTCAGAGTGTTATTTTAAAGGCAAGCTTGAAAAGTAGCCCCTGATAAGACAAACAAAATGCCCTTCTTCTTGGAACAAATGTTTATATATGGGCAATTCCGTATGAGAGAAGGCAAAAACACCACATCTCAAAGTTGAGCAATCTTCCCTAAATCAAACTGTTATCGATAGAGGAAAACTTGAATTTTAGGAAACTGAAAACCATTTGTGTATAGCTCTATTGGTTTTGCAAATATTTCTGCTTGAATTGAACAGAAATTTATGACCTTTTATTCATAAATCAGCTTCATTTCATGAAAATGAAGTGAATCTTTTAATTCAATGATTGTTTCTGCTCTTTTTCTCATATTTTCCATACAATGTAGCAACAATCACAAATTGTAAAGCATGGGCAGTAACTTCATTGCATTTTTTTTTGGAGAAATTGTTGAAATCTATGCATATTTGATCGTAATTCCGTTACGATAAAACGTAATAAGTTTTTCTCAATATCTTATTACTTGTTCTTTAGTCATGTCATTGTGAATTCTCTTCCTTCACCACAGTCCTAAGAACTTCCAACATAATTTTCTGAAATAATGTCACTACTTTTTCTAAAATTGGCGTAACAGTATTAGTAATTCCGTTACGTAACGGAATTACATGCACATGGTTTGTAAGGTATTGAATGATATTGCTGAAAATAAAAAAATTTCTTGTTCTCAATGTAGAAATACCCTTTAAATAGCATGAACTGTAGCCATGTAGACAATAAGTCATTATACAAGTACTGTACAATGTTACTTTATGTGACTCATTGTACCCACATGCTTCATATTGCATCAATGGTGATTTAACTAAATTGATACATGATAGATAATTTCTTTAATCTCTCCATGAACATAATAGAGATGATAATGTTCTATCATTAAATTAGTTTCCAGCAAGAACCACTTGACTGAAATTATGAAGATGCAGTAGATTCATGTTTGTACTTTAGAAAGGGAAAAACAAAAACAATACAATTTTTTTTTTAAATATCCAGTGATTAGTATGACACTGGTGCTACATTTATTTTCTCACATTAATTTACATTCATGTATTTTAAGATATAAATCATACCTTCAACTTTCAAGGAGATTTAATATTAATAATTTTGTAATTGTATGTAGATTTGAATATCATTGATCAGTTAAAGGCTCATAACTCATCATTAATTATGTAAATTTGTATTAAACTGAAGCATATAAAATTAAACATAAATACAGAATAGGCTTCAAGATATTCAAAACTAAACATAATACAGGCTATTAGATACACATGTTTTATTCATTATCATAAAGTCAGAATACATTGAGTGTTCAGTGTGCTTCTGTATGCAGATCAAAGAAGAATGATGTAGGGCAATTCCAAGCAAACATTGACATAAGCACCCATTTTTCAAATTCGTCGAATCATAACATATTTGGTATCAAATTAAAGCTTAAAGATCAAACTATTCAGAAATTCATTTTGCCGTAAATTATTATTTCATAGGAATTAATTTAGCATAAATTAATTTTCAATTATTTTCACAAAATATACTTGTAAATATTTTGCTTAAAAGAGCTGCAAAAATAGGTTTTCATAACATTTTCTTTCAGTGTTGGTAAGAACATTACTTCAATTTATCAGATAAATATCTATTTCGGCATTTTCGCTCTTTGTTCTGCTTCAGTGACTGTTTCATTTATAGTCATCTATATGTCACGCTGTTACCCTAAAAACAGGTATTTTTAATATTTCTGGAAAAATATGAATGGGAATGAAATTATTTTTTGTTTCTTCTTCATTCACCCATAGAGCTATATTATGGATGCTAAATAGCAGCATTATCTTTTACCACTAATAAATCTAAGCAATATCAATTTGGTCACGCTGTTACTTTTTGGGTAACAGCGTGACGCAACCTACTTTTTTTTTGCAATATATCAAGAATCGTTGGATGGATTCTGTTCAAACTTTGTACAAGACATGTATTCAGAGGTATGGATTATCTGATACATTTTGGGGCCATGAGGTCAAAGGTCAAAGGTCACAGCTAATTAATATGCAAAAAATATATTATTCTCAAGATATTTCAAGAATCCTTGAAGGATGACATGATAATTAATACTGGTATTAGTGCTGAGTCAAATCGAATATTTTGAATTTCGAATATGAGTCGTGTAAAAACGGTCGGATATCGAATATCCGAAATTTGAAAAAAAAAAAAAAAAAAATTTTTTATTTTTTAAACATTTTTTTAAAATAAATTTTTTAAATAAATATTCTGTCCGTTTTTTTCAATTAGAATCAGCAGTACAGTGTGATGTTAGTGTACAAACTGCTGTCAAGATGAAATACTTCGATATCTCATCATAGATTCTTCTAAATTTGGCACTCACTATACCACTTGTATATTAATCCTCTTACCTTTGGTTTATTATTTGTTTTGTTTATTTGTAATTTATGTAAAATACCTTAACTTTTTACTTTAGCAATAGATAAGCAGGGTTCAATGTGCCATTTTCTGATCGAATCTATCGAATGGGGATTACAAAATTAAACGGGGGAAATTTTTTTTTAATTTATTTATTATTTTTATTATTTTGTATTTTGTATTTTTTTGTATTCACGGTCGGATATCGAATAGCCATTCGATTTGACTCAGCTCTAACTGGTATGCATTCAGTGAAGTAGATGACCTGATTATAGAATTTGGTCATGGGGTCAAAGGTCAACAGGTCAAATTATTGTAGTTTATTTTTTATCTCACAAAAAAATGCGAGAATTAATGTTAGAAAGAGTACTGTAGATAAAAGAAAATTTGATGAAAATGTTTGGAGCACAGGTCAAAGGTCACTCGATAATTACCAATTCAAACACAAAAAACTTACTGACATTGAAATCATGTTACATGTAACAAATCACTTGTAGATATGCATTGTGCCTACATAAAATTAAACATTTGTATGCTAATTTGAGAAATAAGGTCAAAGGTCAGATGTCAAAGGTCTAATATTTCATTGTTGCAATTAAGTTTGTATTTTGGGTTTGATATTTGATGGTTCCTCAAACTAAATTCTGAAAAAGATAAGAATTTCACTTTTGTCCAAAAACATTTTTGATCAATAGAGGGCGCTAGGCTGCAAGTTTGTGTCATGCGAACCATCATTTCAGAGCATCTGGGTTATATTACCCATTCATCTAGTTCTGTATAGATTCTGGATGACTACATCAAAATTATATAATCTTATTCATCTCATCAATATCTCCCATATATATATAACATGTACAATTCAGAGGTCATGCTGTTACCGTCACGCTGTTACCGTGCACAGATACGTTTATGATATCATATTTACTATGAACATTGGATTTTTTCTACATTTTTATTTGGATGTTCTTGCTTGATGTCTAGTACAAAGAATCAATGTGACAAAATTGCAAAATGTTCATGTAGTTCACAGAGTTTGCTTAGTTTCTTACCATGTAAGAAACCCATGTCTTTTTGCCGTCACGCTGTTACCGCAGATATTGATATACATAATTCATAATTTAGTGGGAATTTTGATTTTCTTTCCTATTGTAAATAATTGGTAGGATAGTGGGAACAGATGCATATCAAAATTTGGTTCTGGACATTTTTATTTTGCGAGTTATTTAGACTTTCATCGTGAGAAACACCCTCCTACCGTCACGCTGTTACCTTGGAATTGCCCTGTACAAAGTATTTGCATTTTCAAATGGGAATTCCTAAAGGTGTCTTTCATTTTTGGTAATTCCATATTTATATTTGATATGCCAACTTTTTGTTTGAGGATCATACACGTTTATATCCGATATACATCTATACACGTATTTCATGGAATAGATGAAAATTTTTGTTTGAGGATAATACAAGTTTATATCCGATATACATCTATACACGTATTTCATGGAATGGATGAAAATGCATTCCAAATTGATTTGAGAGTAAATTAAGATCAATTTAGGATGAATTTTTTAAAGAATAATTTTAGAATATAACAAAGGTTTATATAACAAATCTTGATTGTCTTGTAATTCTGTTATGCACACACATAACTTCAGGATTTGTTCTGGTCATTATGTAAGAGCTTGTGATGAACAATGCATACACATTCTTTACTAATGACTGACTATAAGCAGAAAAGCAGAAAAATGTAACCAAGAAATTGCATTTTCATGGGTGGATTTCACAGGCGTAATTCCGTTACAGTGACATTCGTTTGTCTTAAGGTAATTTCAGAGGTTAAAATAGATCATTTCTGGAAAAAAAGATGTACCAAATTCAAGTTTGTAACTTAAATGATAAGTTTTTATTACCAATGAAGAATTGTTTGTGGTAGCTTTTGCAGAAAATCATTACATAGTTAGTGTTGAATGAAAGACCCCTTTCCGTTATGATTGTATTTTGGTCTCTGGACGCTACAGTGTTATAGATTTGTAACAATCTTGGGTTCTGTTGTACCTCTAGTACCCCTGCCAGTTATTAAAGTTTTAAAAACTGTGAAAGTGAAAGGAATTTTAAATATGATTAAGAAAACAGAGCTAAAAATCACTTATTTGTCATTCTGTAACAGTGGAATTACCCATTCACAATGCATTTCCATTCACACAGATTTCCAATATTCAGGAAGTTTACGAGGCTTTATAGCATTGAAAGTTGAATGATTTGACCTGTTTGTGATTTGTAATTGTTTAAATGTTGCTTGATATTGATTATGTGCAGTTATTTAGCATGTCACATAATGTAGTACATTTTTTTTTCACAATTTAACCATTTTTCTTGAAGTAAAGGAAAAATTCTAAAATGTTGCTTTTTTTTTCTTCAAATATGGTTATTATTGTCAAATTATTGATTTTTGAAAAGTATTGAAGCTAAAATGTGAATTCTTTGTTGTTCATGTACCGATTTGTGGAAAATTGATTTCACTGCTCAAGTTGTGTAATTCCGTTACACACATTAGTGGACATAGTTCCTAGGATTTTTCTTTCATTAAATTGATGCAATCCTTTTTAATTTCTTGCCTACTAATATGAAGCTGAAAATAAACCGAAATAAAGCTGGATTTTAGCAATATTTTTTTCAAATTTCACTCTTATTTGTATTTTGGCCATATTTTCATTTATTTTACACATAACAAGTTAAAAAATTGCTTTACAGATATGTCAAATTATGGTTTATATTCAAGTGCTAGATAGCCTTGATGTTTGCATTAGCATGTAAGAAAAGTTGAGTGCAAAATAATTGAGTTTTCCTTGTAACTTTCAGAGATGTAATTCCGTTACAAATTTGTGTAATTCCGTTACAGTGGTCTTTTTTCAAAAAAGTGAATTTGTGAACTTATCATTGTGTTGTTTATGCACGTACTTGTTCCAAAATGAAGTTGACATTATCAAGATAGAAAAAATACATAAAATCAGTTTCAAAGTGTCTTATATTTCAGAGAAACTCAACGCAAACTTGTAGCAAAAAAAAAACTCCATTCTCCGGTAATTCCGTTACGGTCACACATATTGGTCTAGTGTGCAACAACACATGGAAGATATAAAACCATTTCCCTATCATGTTGTAGCCTGGTTACCCGTGCAACTTATATAAGTATCAAAATTTACTTAAGTCATGAGAATATTGCGCAGGGAATGAAATAATGAGCAAAAAACGTCTCTGAATGTAATTCCGTTATGGTGGAATTGCCCATATATATATGTTTTACTTGTCAGCCAGTTGAAAACATTTCTTTGTTGTTGTTTTTCTTAACATGTATGCAGGGCTTCACACTTACCGTTTTTTTCAGTGGCCCAGTAGGGCCAGTGAAATAATTTTCCCCTTTTCTAGCGGCCCGAAAGACAAATTTACTGGGCCAAACATTTTATTTGATGAGTAAACTTTTTACCATTCAAAATACATGTATCACTCTTTCCTGATTAAACCTGTGATTAAAAATGAAGTGTGACGTACATGTAGAAGAAAAAAGGATCTTTCTAATTTTGTCAGGTCGAAAATCTGCTTGCCCGATCGGGCCACCAAATATGCATTTTTGCTGGCCCGAAGTGCAACTTCACTGGCCCCCGGGCCAGCGGGCCAGTGTGAGTGTCGAGCCCTGATTTATGTATGATATTTTTTGATGTTCCAACAGTTGCAGAAGAAGTACGGTTGTATCCCTAGAGTAGCAGTCCAGAAGTTTGTCAGCATGTGCAGGGTGTGTCAGATGAAGAAGGGACAGCATACAATGGTAATATACCTTCTTCTTTATTGTCAGGGGTAGCCCTGGAGGAAAATTATGATAATGTTGACCATGATGATGATGGTGGTGGTGGTGGTGATGACGATGATGATGATGATGATGATGATGGAAGTGGTTGTGGTGATGATGATGATGATTATGATGTTGATGACAATCATAACATTGACAAACGTAGTAATGTTTATGATAAAATTAATATTTGATGATAATTAATTGTTAAGCATGATCATGGTGATTATGATGACAACAAAGATTCATGATGATGATGATGAGATTATGATGATGATACGAGGAAGTGGTTCTAAAGTCATTTAGACATTTATGCCAAAAAGATTGCCAGTGGAGCTTTCGATTCTTGCTAGAATGAAGGCTTCCCAAGTCTGGCTTGAAACCTGAATCTGATGGCCCCAAAACAAAGAATACAAAATAATTGGTTGGCTGGTCGAGCAAATAATATTAAGTATTAATGCTAATTTTAAAAACATCTATTCTTAATTGTACAAGTATTTATTCTTCATGTTGCTCTTTAATTTTAGTATATAATTTCATGCAGTGGCATAAGGTGCCGAGACAGCGGAAACAGAGAGAGAAGGACAAACTGACGAGGAATTGGCAAGAAAGGAGATACATATTATTCGCATATACTGTATAAGTTAAATGGATTTTACAAGTATTTATTCCTGATTTTGATCTGAAATCGGATGTTAAATTCTCTTTGATGATTTAATCCCATACAGGCATCCCAGACTCTGGAAAGAGAGAGAGAGAAGGTGAAACTGACAGAGGAAAGGAATAGAAAGTAGGAGAGTCGGAGACACATAAACCATTCTCTTTTTCAAAGTCTGAATAGTTTTGCTCTTCAATTTCTTTGATCCCGTCCGTGCAGGGGCAAAGTACGCCGAGACAGCTTAAAGCTAAAGAGAAGGAAAAGCAGAAAAAAGCAGAAAAGAGGGAGAAGGAGCACGAGAGGAAGATGAGGACGGACGAGGAGAAACAGAGGAGGATGGAGGAAAGGAAAGCGGCGGCGGAAGAGCGGAAAAGGCTGAAAGCACTGGAAGCAACCAGGAAAAGGCTGGAAAGAGAGGAGGAAAGAAAGGGAGTCGCAGCAACGGAGTCTCCCGTTAAAAGAGGGAAGAAGGGAGAAGGCGTAGCTGCAAAGAAGTCACCCGTTAAGAGAGGCAAGAAGGGAGAAGGCGTTGCTGCAAAGAAGTCGCCCATTAAGAGAGGGAAGAAAGGAGAAGGCGTTGCCGCAAATAAGTCACCCGTTAACAGAGGCAAGAAGGGAGAGGGAGATGCAGCAGAGAGATCGCCAGTTAAGAGGAAAGCTTCAGCAAAGGAGACTACCACACGAAAGAAAGTGAAAGTGACTGAGACCAAGGCTAAGACGAAGAAGAGCAGGATCAGCCCGACGACGTTGGTCCAGTACGTCATTCTTCCGGGAGATGTTTTCCACGCGGAGGATTTAACAACCAACCAAGCTGTCATCCAGGTTAGTTGTAGTGTTTAATTTCATTCATTCCTTTATTTACAGTGAAACCTTATTATAATGAGAACCTTGGAACCAGGAGGGTTGGACCTGTGAAATTTCCTTTCTATAAAAAGACTTGTTATAAAGAGGTTCCACTGTATTAATTTCATAGAAATGGACAATTTACAGGATATACAGGATATAAGGAAATCTCCAAATAAGCCAAAGGCCTGAGGAAATAGTGATTACCAATGAGAAGCATGGAACAGCTTTTGGTTTTCAAATTTCCCCTCCATTATAAGGAAATGTATGATTGAAGTGTAACTGTGTACAAAGTTAGTGCAATGAGTTAGCAAATATCACTTTGTGTATTTGCTCATTACTACTTGATCCCTTTAACCCTAACCAGGCCGGGGGGGGGGGGGGGGGGTGGGAGAATCCACCCCCTCGACTTTTCGTGAGATAATTCCGCAACACGCGAAGGTATTGCCGCGCAACTTCCATAGTTTTTTCATTGAAGTCTTGCGCAACTTTTGAGACCAAAGTTGCGACGACCGGGTATACCGTTCTAAAGTCACGTGACTTTTTGTAAGTGGACGTCGGCCAGAAAATCGCTAAATTTTGTGATTTGCGTACAAATCCTATGGAAATGTATTTTTCCTAGAATATACAAAACCTTCATTATTTTTCATTCTAATCACTGCAATCATTTAATTTTGGGCTAAAAATGGTTGGATAATGGTCAATAATTCATTCCATTGAAAAAAACAATAAAAAACAAAAGTCGAAAAAACAAAGAAATACATAAGAAATTCCAAAAACAAAGAAATACATAAGGAAAATGTTGGCTATCGCAATTTTTAATGTTCAAAACCTGTTAATTAAGTCATAAAGAATATTCATGCACAAAATTAGCATATTCTGAGCAATATTTAGTGATTTACAGACAAAAAGGGGATTTTTGCATAAATTTGCATAATGAATTAAAAATTTATTGTTTTCAAAAAAATAAGAATGCAATCTTGTAGATTATGTTGCAAGCAATATATATCTGCGTGCCAAATTTTGTGGCGGCCGCGCGTTCGACGGCCGAGATCTCGGGGGGGGGGTGGAATCCACCCCCCCCCCCCCCCCCCCCCCTCCCTCCCCCTGGCCAGAGCATAGCCAAAATAACCCGGCCTGGTTAGGGTTAAGGCAGTACAGTTAATTTTTAGCATTAATGTATGGGAATATTTTTTTGTTTTGTTTCAGGCATGCCACGCCCGCACAGCCGTGCTGCAGCTCTTCAAAGACGATGAGAACGTGATCAAGTACACGTCTGATTTTGACGCCATGCACACAGAAATATTGGAGGTCAGTTCTGGTAAAGATCATAATGATGATGATGATGGTGATGATGATGACAATGGTGATGTGATTGTGATGGTGTTGGTGGTGGTGGTGGTGATGATCATTGATGATGATGAAGATGATTATTGTAATTATATTGGCAAAATAACATGATTGATGTTGCATATGAGTTGCAATCATTGGCGCAAGTCTGAAAATGCGCCTAAATGCGCAAATTTGATTATCTCTGATGCGCGTATGTTCTGACTTGCAATCGCAACTTTGCATTTGATCGCTACACTTTAAAGACTTGCAATCAATCGCAAGTCTGAAAATGTGCCTAAATGCGCAAATTTGATTATCTCTGATGCGCGTATGTTCTGACTTGCAATTAATCGCAACTTTGCATTTGATCGCTACACTTTAAAGACTTGCAATCAATCGCAAGTCTGAAAATGCGCCTAAATGCACGTATTTGATTATCTCGGATGCGCGTATCTTCTGACTTGCAATTAATCGCAACTTTGCATTTGATCGCTACACTTTAAAGAGTTACAATCAATCGCAAGTCTGAAAATGCGCCTAAATGCGCAAATTTGATTATCTCTGATGCGCGTATGTTCTGACTTGCAATCGCAACTTTGCATTTGATCGCTACACTTTAAAGACTTGCAATCAATCGCAAGTCTGAAAATGCGCCTAAATGCGCAAATTTGATTATCTCTGATGCGCGTATGTTCTGACTTGCAATTAATCGCAACTTTGCATTTGATCGCTACACTTTAAAGACTTGCAATCAATCGCAAGTCTGAAAATGCGCCTAAATGCACGTATTTGATTATCTCGGATGCGCGTATGTTCTGACTTGCAATTAATCGCAACTTTGCATTTGATCGCTACACTTTAAAGAGTTACAATCAATCGCAAGTCTGAAAATGCGCCTAAATGCGCAAATGTGATTATCTCTGATGCGCGTATGTTCTGCAACTCTTTATGCAACACCCCCAGAATGGGTAAATTGTATGCATTCCCAGTTATGGAAATATAATAATTTGTACTCTGAATTTATATAGCGCCTTATATAACGTGATAGATAATCATCTCTAAGCGCTTTACAATGATATTATTTCAATGATTTCAAAGTGATCCATGTACTTTGTTAGATATTGCTAAAAAATTATATTTGAGACTTCAATCTTATACCAAAATCATTGTAAGATATGTCTGAATGATGTGTGTAAGTTTCATCGAAAAAGAACACTGCTTTCCTGTTAACAAAGCGAAAATTTGCGTTGGATGGACCGATCGAATGTAACCTTTATGACAGTCTGTAGACGGTCTTGAGCTGAATGATTTTCAATGATATATATCTTCATAATAAAGGGACATTTGAACAAATTTAACCCTATTTTATTCTTCCTTTACCATTTAAAGCTAAACAAAACAGTAGAAGAGAAATATGGAAGCTCATATGGAGTTAGACAAAGTACATGATCACTTTTTATTATTATTTGCTTTTTTATGATATATTATAATAGTGATTATGATATAATGATAACATCTCCTTTTCCTTTTTTCCTTTTTTCCTTTCTTGCAGACGGAAGACGAGGAGGAGATGGAGGTGATATCTGATGAGCTGAAGAGCAAGAACATCGACCACATCCTCTGGATGAAATCGGCAACCAACATGGCCACCTGCATCGCCACCAAACCCTACCCCAAGAGAACGGTGCACAAGCACTTCAAAGACCTCACGCAATTTCTTATGGAGTAGGTTTATTCCTATTACTGTATTGAAACACCCTTATGTGACATTCACAGGCACTGTGTGAGCTTCCAGAACAGATTTTCCTCTATCGAGTGATTACGAGGCTACATTAACCATTCAGATCATTGGAGATCTATGACTAACATGGCATTGCCACCAAACCCTACCCCAAGAACAAAATGCACAGACACTTCAAAAACCTCAAGTGATTTCTAAACGGAGTAGGTATATTCTTACTAAACGACTCTGGATGAAGTCTGCGACCAACATGGCCACGTGCATCGCCACCAAACCCTACCCCAAGAACAAAATGCACAGACACTTCAAAAACCTCAAGTGATTTCTAAACGGAGTAGGTATATTCTTACTAAACGACTCTGGATGAAGTCTGCGACCAACATGGCCACGTGCATCGCCACCAAACCCTACCCCAAGAACAAAATGCACAGACACTTCAAAAACCTCAAGTGATTTCTAAACGGAGTAGGTATATTCTTACTAAACGACTCTGGATGAAGTCTGCGACCAACATGGCCACGTGCATCGCCACCAAACCCTACCCCAAGAACAAAGTGCACAGACACTTCAAAAACCTCAAGTGATTTCTAAACGGAGTAGGTATATTAATTTCTGCTAAATGACTTACATATGTGACCTTACACCACAAAACGACCGTTATGTCGCTGTGGTAGTTTCTCCTTTATTAGCTAAAATAGTCAAATTTTGTTCAAAATATGAGATTTAGGATTTTGGTATTTCTTGAATAAGCATATTTTAATCTAGCTTCTGTAACATTTTGAGCGTCGGAAACCATGTTTAAATATTTTTTTTCCATCTAATAAATGTGATCTCATTACAGCGCTTTAATGGAAACTGATCTTTTAAATGGCCCGTTTCTTCCTTATTTTAAAAATACTTCAGCCATATTCCAAATCTTTGGTGTTCATTTTGAGAGGATTTGCTTAGTCCAAATATGACGAATGATATACCATTTTAAAGGTAATGACTTCTATTTTAATGTTTTATGAAAAGCAGCACAATCAGTTTTCCCGACTTATTGGTCATTTTGTGGTGTAAGGTCACATATGAAGTTCTCATTGAGAGTGTATTAAGCTGCTATGAAGCACATGTGACCGGCTATAGCAAAACCCGGCACTTGTCGGTAAAAAATCAAAACGTAGATTTTCACACCATTAGAAAGGCCTCATCACAAGCTTTCATTTGATGTTTTGTTCTAACTAATTGGTCAATAATTGGCAAAGATATGATTGTTTCATTTTTTACAATCTTAGGTCTTTTACACACATTGTGTGAACTTGTAATGCCCATTTCTTCAAAACATGAATTACCTACAAGTGCCGGGTTTTGCTATAGCCGGTCACATATATCCTCTGGATGAAATCTGCAACGATCATGGCCACCTCCATTTAGCTATCATTAATATCGGAATTAATGTTTTTGAAACCACTATCATCCGTTTTGACACATGATAGTCAAATTATTGGCATTAACAAAATCGTGTAATGTACCCACTTACATAGCAGCAGATTCAACAATAGCGTTTCTATAACCCACACTAATCAGTGCACTCTTTAATAGATGAGATGAGATTTCATTTGGTACCGTTAGAAAACATGGCAGCTTTCAGTGGTCAGTTGAAACAGTTGAAAATGGTTTCAAAGCTTTGATTATTTCCATTATTAGTGATACCCAAGAGGAAATACACGACTAGAAGTGATGGGAATTCTACACTTATCAGTACCAGTAAGCAAACAAATTCCTGTGTTTTGTTTTCCTTCAATGGAGAAGATAACTGACACACAGAAGTATTCTTTGGATTATTAAGTTTGATGCAGACATTTTGACTCTGAACCTGTGATTTAAAGGTAATACATGTATAGAATTGTTGATTAATTTGTTGAACTAGTAATAAGTTATATTTAGGTTTCATGAATCATGGAATTGGAAGCATGCTAGTAGTGATTTTCTTTCATAAAAAGCGAACTTTAGACATGTGTTTCCCATACATGTACAGGCATACCATTTGCATTTTCTATTCGAAACACAACTGATTGTATCTTGTTCCTTGAGTTGTATAGTCTGTTTTCTGTTAATAGAAGATTTTTGTAAGCAAACAATAAGTCACTTTGGTCATGTACATGTTCAAGGCATTGCTGCCAAATAAATGTATTATTGTATGTTTTTGTACAAAGTTCTGAATAGAATGATATAAATATCTTTCTCTTGACATTTGAATTTGTACTTGTTTGTGAATTTGTGTTGTATTTCCTATATGCTCCAGCAACATTTGCTCCTATGAAATTATCTCAGAAAATAACAAATCAACATTATCTGATAAAAGCAAAATGTTTATGGAATTGTTTACATTACATATAATATCTTATATCCCTAATTGAATAAGATGAATCTTAAAGGCAAATGCCAGTAGTGGGAAACGCCCCACACACAAAAAATGAAATGTACGCTCTTATTTCCAGTCATGTGAAAGAATGTTTTTACTAATACGGGATACAAATTTGGCCTGGAAACCACCTACTAATTGATATATTTGGTAAATTATATAAATTTATATTGCCGACGTTTGTATGTTGATATGCACCCTCGTACGCTGCGTGCTAATCCTATGGCAAATGCGGCACATGGTTTCGCACGAACGAGCATATAGATGTGGTCAGAGTAGACTGGGCAAACTGACGGTGAATTTAGGCTCAATGTCAGCGGCTTTCATAAACGTTTTAACAGATATTTCTGCATTTAACGATACATTTCAACAACACTAATCAATTAGTTTGGCCAATAAAGTTATTTCCAATAATTTTCCCAAAACGAGCATTTGGCTTTAAGTTATTGATATGTTGTTGGCAGACCATTCATCACTGGAGATTTTGTTGCTGGAGCATCTTTTTTTGTTAACCTGTGTAAGTGCTGGGGGTATTTCACAAAGAAGCTAAATTATGGAAAGCCATGTGTAGCCTTGGAATAAAACAATTATTCAAAAGCAAAAAGATATACAAGTATTTGAGACTTTAACACAAATAAATATATCTATTATTTCAGGCTCCATGATAACAACAATTTTACAAATAAACTAATAAATGGACCTCCATAATTTTTCAACTTAGAATCTTTGTGAAGCACCCCCCTTTTCTAAGTCTGTGCGAGTGAATGTCGTTGGATGAGAGTAGTGAGAAGGGCGTTGACTAAGTTTAGTTCACGTGTATCATCTTGTAGGTCAAAGTATTTTCAATGCACAATAGGTATTCATCATTTGGGGAATGTGTATTTCATATGAGGTAAATTCAATGGCCCGGATTCACAAAGCAGGTTTGTAGGAGGTTTGTACAAACCATGGTTTATTCATGGTCTACATCTATGGAGTGCCATTTGTAAACTGATGGAGAGAGAATGTAAACTCCTTACTTGTTAACAATGTTGACATTTACAAAATGCACAAAATAAATGTTTGTCTTCTTCACATGGTGAAATTTGCTGGTTAGCAAGCCCTAACAGTCATATCATTAGAAATTATAAATTGTTTTACTTGTATACGAGCAGCACTCCATAGATGTAGACCATGGTTTGTACAAACCTCCTACAAACCTGCTTTGTGAATCCGGGCCAATGGACCCAAGGTGCTCGTTTTAATGAGGTTTCACTATAAATAAATGAATGAATGAAATGAGATACAACCAACCAACCTGGATGACAGCTTGGTTTTTCACAATGGGCCGTATGCATAAAAACATTGCTTATAAGCAAATGCTTTAAGCACAAGCAAGAGCTTGTCAAGCAAAAGATCAAGTTCAAGCAATTGCTTAAATTCGTATGCACAAGCCTTTGCTTGTGCTCAAACCTTTTGCTTGCACTACCAAGCAATTGCTTACGTGTTGGACAAAGGATCGTTACGGTTGTGCGAACATCGCACTGCAGGGCAACAACGCTTCGTGCCCGACCTGGCAGCAGTATTTTTTATTACGCAAATAGGGGGGAAACAGCGCGGAGCATCAGGGGGGTTTCTGTGCAGATCGATGGACAAAAATTGCCGTAAAAAGTCTAAAATAACAGGAATTTGATCACAACATAACCTCTGGAATATGGAGCTTGAAATCATCCTGAAACGGTACGAAAAATTGATCCTTAAATGCGAAAGCCCTGAGTAAGCAAGAGCTCAAGCTGGTCTGGATGTGCTTGAAAAAACGCAAGCAATTGCTTATCAAGACAAGTAAAAGGTTTGTTTTATGCATACGGTTTTAAGCAATTGCTTGTTTGGTAAGCATTTGCTTACGAGCAGTAAGCAATTGCTTGTGCTTGTAAGCAAATGCTTTTGCTTGCAAGCAATTGCTTGTTTTTATGCATACCGATTCAAGCAAAAGGCTAGCACAAGCAATTGCTTGTTTTTATGCATACGGCCCAATGTCTTGGCACCCTAAGCTTTCTCAACCGATGATATGAGGGTGTATTGTTTTATAAAAGCCTGCAGTGCTACACATGAGCATTTTCCCAAATGGCCAAGCATCATTCTAGATAAACCATTTTGATGGTCAGGAGACAGAATTGTAGTGCCCCTTATCAAAAGAGATATTAAAGAATAAACAATTATAATTTGGACTGCACTTGAAATTTATCGTTTAAAAGTTGTTGGTGGCCTTGGTGTCGAAACATAATTCATTATCAATCTCAACTCAATTCATGCAATCAAATAAATATTGTTCTATTTATTCATTTGTACATTTACTCCGAAAATATACTGGAAATTATCAAAAAGTGACAAATAGGGAATGTTCCAAGATACTGCACCATTTTATTTTAATACCTTTTACAGTACAAAACTACATATACATAATGAATTGTTAACAATTAATTTACTTTTTATGACTTTTATTTTACATTTATGAAGACAAATACAAAGACAATTTTTCATAACAATATCACTGGTCGGCGTCACACACAAGGGCCAATTATCTAGATAATTTGTATGTGACACCGCCTAGAGACTAACTTGGTCCTCTTACACAAAGTTCAATACATTGTAACCTTGTCGGAATTATTTATCAGAAGATTTTAATTTAATCTTTTTAAAAATTTTAACTTGAGGGTTGAATTTAGCCTTGCTCGAATGGTCCAATGTCTTTCTTTTGTGTATTTGTTACTCTGTAACAAGTAACCTGATAAAACAAGGTTTTTTTCATGATAGCAAGGTCCAAGTTAAAACACGGTTCAACTGTTCAAAAATAACAGTGGTTATTTCAAGTCCAGGTTCTATGTACTATATACATGTAACATGGTTAATTCAATGGACCCCAGATGCTCGCTGTAACAAGGTTTCAGAATTACAGATATTTGAGGCTTAAAACACTGCTGCAAGTTTACTTATTACAGTTGTGACAACAAAATACATCCATAGGAGATCACTGGAATTGATAACATCTTTATGCTCCCCCCCCCCCCCCAAAAAAAAAAAAAATTATTTATATCATGACTGGACTTTCTTTACATCTCTTATATGGATGGTGCCTACCCTTAGGACTATATACATTATTACAGTGGAACTTTGTTATAAAATGCTTTTATATAATACAACCCTCGTATGACAAGGACATTTTACTGGTACAAGCTCTTGTTATAACACATACCTCAATAACTTGGGCCCCATAACAAATATTCAATCTTTATGTTACAGTGTAATTATAATAATAATACGCAGTTTTTGTAAAGCGCAGAACACATTGCAAATGCATGTACCTATGCGCTTCTATTACTACCCTGGTCACTACTGGTACAGTTCAAACCCGCACAAATATCGTGCGCACCATCTCAACTCCCCAGGGAGCATACTAGCCAGCAGCAGCCATATGACAGCGACCAGGCCAATTAGCACACAACCAGGTACCCATGTATACTCCTGGGTAGAGAGCAACAAAATGGATTAAATATCTTGCGGAAGGACATAAATGACGGGCCATTGACAGGGTTTGAACGTACAACCTCTAGATTTGAACTCGAGCTTCCATCCAATCAAGCCACACCATCCCCAAAAGATATAACAAGGTAAATTTCATGGTCTCATTCCCCTTGTTATAACGAGATTCCACTGTATTATTACAACATCTTTGCCCCGTTGCAGAAAGAGATACAATCGATTGTAAGTTACAAATTAAATGTAAGTCAGATCATGTGTTCGAAATGCGCAAATGTGATTGGTTGATACGCGCAAATTGTCCGACTTACAATCAATTGTAACTTACAATCTATTGTATCTCTTTCTGCAACAGGGCCCATATCATCACAACTTGTACATACTAGTTAATATAATGATGATGAGGAGCAGAATCATCTATTTCCATCCAAATCAAACATTTACTATTGCAAATTTCATCCGCGGTAAATTGTCACTACTTTAAAATTGTTTCAACCTTCTACCACCATCATCATGGTATGGTCAATTATAATAATGCTTAAATTGTCTTTATTATCTTTATCACCATCATGATACCCGTTAACAACAACATCATCGACGTCAGCATAAATATCATCATGGCCAACATAACCAGATATAGAATTACCCATTTGTTTGTAAAGTAAACATTGGTACATTGTTTTGGGCACATCTCCTACTTTTTTTCTCGGGTGTATCACCCGACGAAAGATAGCAGATGTGGTTGGAACTTACTAGTTCTGATTGTTTACTTCGCAAGACAAACAAGTTTATTTTATACGAGTATCTCATCCGCCATGAACAACATCTCCTGGCAACTTAATCATTAATCACTTCATCATTTAAATTGTACACATCCTCCCTACTTCTTAGCATAATCTTCTGTAATACCACTAACGTTACTGTTGTCATCTTGGAAATTAAAAATAATCATTCATAGATTGATAATTGATCATTGATTGGGCATATAAATTAAATTTCATGTCAAGCTGAATTGCCCCAAATTTAACAGAATTGTCCATCTTTTCATTTGTTTGGGGCCACACAAATCCTGCTTCAGGCTGCCAAAAATTGATTTGTACTTGCCCGACATGGACACTATGGAGAAGATCATTGTGAATATGAACAAAAATGGGACTTTCCAGAAAGTGAGACTGGGCGGACTACGAAGCTCTGACGATCAGAAGAATTGATTACGAAATGTCTATTTTTAAAATTTTATAATGAAGCGACTGGTCAGGTACGAAGAGGCGAGTGGTTTATGAAGCGGCAGTGATCTATAAACAATCTAGCATATTCTCCAATCCACTGGCGCACTAGGTTTATATGAAACTAATGGGACTCTCCGGAAAGTGGGACTGGGTGTGTTTAAAGGAGCCGCTGATCAGATTTTATTATTAAACGTCCATTTTTTTTTAAGCAACTGGTCTGGGTAGTGTTGCGATTAATCACAAAGTTGTAATAAATAGCAAGTCGGTGTGCCTAAATGCGTAAATCTGATAGGCTAAAATGCGCATAGTTTTTTACTTGCAATCAATCGCAACTTTGCGATTGATCACAATTCTCTATGCAACACCCCCTCGGATATAACGAGGCGAGTGGTTTATGGAGCGGCCATGATCTGTACACAATCTAGCATTTTCTCAAATCCACTGACACACCATGCATGGACATACAAAATGAAGTGGAATTGGGTGGGAGGAGCAGCCGATCAGATGATTTTCAAATGTCCATTTTTTTTGTAATGAAACGACTGTCCGGATATGAAGAGGCCAGTGCTTTAGGCTTATGGAGCGGCCGTGATCTGTAAACAATCCAGCATCTTCTCCAGATGGTGCATCTTACCCTCGGAGCTTGGAGGAGTGACCTGCAAAAAGAAAAAATATGAAAAACATTGATTGGTTCCGGTATTCTGTATTCATTAAGGTTGAGTCATCACGTTATTTTATAACCCAGGCCCCCAATGGACTTGCACTGGCCGTGCACCAAAGAAAACAGAAATGAATTTAACATTTTAAGATATTATATTGTAACGGTTCAGAAAAAATTAAACCGGGACCTGAAAGTGATGGTCGAGCACCGGTGTGACAACCGAACTAACTCAGCCTTAGTATTCAACTAACAAGATATAATTATATATAATAAGCATCTACCAACCTTATTAATTTATTTATCAATTATACCAAGAATTGGGAGGAGTCACTTGGATTGATAAATAAGGTTGGTAGATGCTAAAATCTTTTTATGTTGAAAAAGAAAATGAAAATACAATGTTCTAGTGGTTGTGACGACTATCTAGAAGTCGGGTCATGGGTTTGATACCCACCTGAGTCCACCTTATGCATGCACTGATCAGGATAAAATCAGACATTGATTTTTCTCTGTTTCGCTAGGTAAACATTCTTTTCCTATGAGAATGTCACGTATCATTCTCAAGAATCTTACAATGAAACTGGTATATGACTGAAGTTTGAAATATTACTTTTTAATATTAATGGTCCATTAATTCATAGATTTGTCCATAGGTGATATTTGTTTTAACCAAAATAAATTCTAAAATTAAATTTGTTTTTCAGTGTTGAAGAAATGCTGAGAAAATTAAATTCCATGACTTTCCATGACCCATGGGATCATTTTGCAATTTTCCCTGACCTTCAAGGCCTGGAAAACAAAAAAGTAAACAAGACTTCCCAGGTTTTCCAGGCCCTGTGTTAACACTGCATTGTAGATAGGTTTAACTAAACTTGTGCATTATGTAAGCACCTAAATTAATTCACTCTCTACCCACCTTGCTTATCTTGTACTTGTAAGCTATCTGCTGGCCTGCCCATGCGGCATATTTCTTGTTGTCTTTCGTAATCTGCCCCGAGGCCCTGAGGCCTTCACTATAGGCAGGTTGGCTGCTATAGACAGGTGGCCGCTAAGACAGGTTTAACTGTACTCAAGTATTATGTAAGCACCTCAATTTACTTTAATAATAATAAGGCGCTATTCCTGTGAGGATCATAGCGCTTTAAACTATTATCACAATATCCACTCCCAAGAGAGTATTCCAGCCAGTCACTCACCTTGCTTATCTTGTACTTGTAAGCTATCTGCTGGCCTGCCCATGCAGCGTATTTCATGTTGTCTTTCTTAATCTTCCCGGAGGCCTTGGGCGATGCTGCAAGATTTGTCGCTGCCTGTCGGTGCAAACAAAAAAATGATGATGACAATAAATGTTATTGCTATTAACCATAAATTAGCGATAAAATAACACATTTTTACATGAAATCAACTTGTCTACAGTGCATAATAAGGATAGACCATTCTTTACACATGGAGGCACATGCCCTCAAAAAAAAAAGTCCCCCTGTGAAATCATCTGTCAATCACTGGTCAGCTAACAGGGGTTGGTTGGGCTTGTCTGACATAGCAACTGCTATTTAAATTGAAAGTGTGTCAGTTAGAATTGTATTCAAACATGTGATGTTATTGTGAGCAGGCGCTCAGCTTGGGCTAAGGTGCATGCCTCTGTGTATTGTTCGTCTTATCAGTAACTGAGAAGTGATCGACATATGATGTCACAGGGGGAATTACACTCAAGAGAGGTTTTCTAGTTTTTTTGAGAGTTGGGTCTTATTAAAATAAAGAAAATAATTGCTAAAATGTTTACAAATATTAAAAACAGTAAAGAAATATTTAAAGGGATAGTACAGTATTAAAATAAATAAAATAATTGCTAAAATGTTAAAAATATTAAAAACAGTAAAGAAATATTTAAAGTGATAGTATAGTATTGATCAAACAGAATTTTAGTAATTCAAACTTACAAATTATCATTAAAAACTAACAGCTTGAATGGTAAGTAAAACATATACACGGTTAAGTTACAGGGCTGGTTTCATTAAAAAAGCAGACGTTAACACAAGAGGGCGCCCTCAAGTCCCCGACATGTCCCAACATGGCAGGAAACCTATAAGGAAGAGCCAAACTCACCATGAACATGCCGTAGAGTGCCCTCATGTTATTACTGTTGAGCTTGACTGCGTGTGCGAAGTACTTCCTTGCAATCTCCATGCTCTCCGTCCCACCCACTGTGTACTGAATCTGGTAGGAAAACAAGAAAGGAATACAATGAATTCTCTTTTTTAAAATTTAAACTGGAATAATTGGTCCTAGAATATAAAATTATTAATCTCATGTTGTTACTGTTAAGCTTGATTGCGTGAGCAAGAGTAATTTCTTGCAATCTCCATTATCTCCGTCCCCACTGTGTACTGAATCTGGTGTAAAAACAAGAAAGTAAAAACAATGAATTCTTCTTTTTTTTTTTATTCAAGCTGGAATTGGTCCTAGAATATGACATTATGAGTGGCAAGAATTCCATGACTTTGCATTTAATTTTCACCACAGATAACAAGTTTTTGGTTAACTTCTTTCGTTACTTTTTTGTAAAAAAATTCCATGACTTGCCATGACCATGAGATAATTGCACAATTTTCCCTGAGTTTTAAGGCCTTCCATGACTTTCCAGTCATCATCATCATCATCATCATCATCATCATCATCATCATCCTCATCCTCATCATCATCATTATCATCCTCATCATCATCATCATCATCCTCATCATCATCATCATCATTCATCCGCATCATCATCATCATCATCCTCATCATCATCATCATCATCATCATCATCATCATCATCATTATCCTCATCATTATCATCATCATCATCATCCTCATCATCATCCTCATCATCATCATCAATCATCATCATCATCATCCTCATCATCATTCATCCTCATCATCATTCATCCTCATCATCATCATCAACACCTTAATTTTCGTCATCACCTTCATCAGACCCATATAATCATCACTACAACCCGCATGTGACCCATCACCACCACAATCATCATTTGTTTGCATTAAATGATTATTGGTACGTGTCATATTTAAGCCTTACCTCGGCATACTTTTGATGGAACAAGTGGTTGTGTGGATTGGACATAATCAGCTCTTCAAAGCAGAAGCAAGCTTTATTGTAACTGATATATAAATAAATAAAAACAAAAACATATCATGTATTAGTTGCATAGTTTTTGTATTTATTTTCATTCCCAATTGATCTAACCGATGATAACATATGAACAAAGAGCAAGTAAATAAAATATTACAGGTGATGTATATAAGCACAAAGTTTTAGATGGAAAGATAACATTTCTACGAAGACAGTATGTACTGAAAAAATTAAATCATTTAAAATAATAAAACAATTCCACTAGTTTCTAAGGAATTTTACAATATTCATTGGAAAGTGTTCTAATACCTAGTTGAGACTCATGACATAAAGGAGGAAAAGAAAAAAGCTAAGATTGAAGCCATTTTTAACAAATACAATGAGAGAACCTAAAAAATCTTCAAATAATATTAGATCTACTGAATCTTTTTGTCTTTTAAACTAAAGATGTTAATTATTTCAGCCATTGTATTTTATCAATAATCATTAATCAAACATTTGTTTTGGGGTGTCTATGAGTTATATGTTTTTCGTCCACTTACTTTTGTTCCTGAACGTACAAATCTGCTAACTCCATCCATGCCTCATGATCACCCATAAACCTAAAGACAAAAAACAGATATATTTTTATTGATGAGATATATAAGAAAAATTTAGAAATGGAGACAACTTTATTTGTTAGAATCCTTTTCAAATTTGTTTTACATGTATTTATTCAAGTCAGCGATAATGGGCTCAGCAAATGTGTTGACTGATGACAAATTGAGAACGTAACAAGTTGGGCTCAGAATTATTATCATTGTTTTGCCTCAGATGGCCAAGTCATGCAAATAAAATTGAAAATGTAGATGTTCATACATGTACCATTAGAAAGGTCTCATCACAAGCTTTCATTTGATGCTTTGTTCTAACTTATTGGCCAATAATTGGCGAAGATATGATTGTTTAAAATTTACAATCATAATACAATCAATTTTACACACATTGTGTGAACTTAAAATGCCCTTTACATGAATTACCGACAAGTGCCGGGTTTTGCTATAGCTGGTCACATATTTTCCCACTATGAGAAGTACAAAAATGTTTGCATATATAAGATTCACTTACTTTTCTAAATAGCTATTGAGTTCCTTTATTGCATCTCCAGTCCTGTTTTGCGCTTTCAGTATTGTTATCAGCCTCTTTCTGACCATCTGTGGAGAAATAAATGAGGTTTTTCATCAGTTGTTAGCCTTATTTTATTTATCATCAACAATTCAAGATTACAAAAATGTACAGAAACCTCTTTAGAAGACTATCATAATCACAATTATCCCGAAGGCGAAATCTCAACGTTTTTTTTGAAGAAATGATTGAGCTAGCTATAAAGATCAAAACTTCCCAATGCACATAAATCAGGCCTAGGGTTAGGATTAGAACATTGAATAACATGTATAATATAGGTTATACCAGGGCTCGACACTAGCAATTGCCCCCAGGGGGGGGGGGGGGGGGGCACTCAAATCATTTTTTGACAAGGGTGTGCCTCACGGAACTCTGAAATGGGGGTCTTAAGAGCTGACTACAAGTGCAAAATAAAGGGTCTCTGGCAGTTGGAGCTACAAAAATCCTGAAACGGGAGTTAAGGGGTCTAAGGAGCAGACTAAAACTACAAAATACATGGACTTGGAGCTACCAAAGACCTAAGGAAACCCTCAAATGGTGGTCCAAGGAGCTGACTAGAAGAGGAATACTGGACTTGGCACTACTCAACTACCTAGCCAAGTCATTCGGGGGGCCTATGGAGCGGCAATTTTTGAAAATCAGGTATCTTGAGAGAGGCAATCGGGTGTGAAAACGGGGGTCTTGTAAGCGGCACATACCCGTCTTACATTATACATGAGTGCCTCCCCCCCCCCGGCCAATTGCCATATTGCACAGGGCAAGTAAAATTTCATTTTTTTAAAAAATAATTTGAATACTACAGCACTACAAGTGCAATGCTAGAAAAAAAAATTGCTTTGTGTCCCAGCCGGACAAGTAAAAACGAGATTGTTCCAATTCTAATGGCCCAAATCCTAAATCTGGTAGGCCAAAACAAAGAAATACATTACACAAATTTTATTTGGTTACCCATTCGAGGCGAGTGGAATTTAGCATGAATAAATTCCGGTGGACCGAAGCTAATATTTAGTGGCCCCGGGCCAGTGGACCTGCGCTAATTTCGAGCTCTGGGTTATACCCAAACCACACTTTTCTGGTGACAGATAACCATATTTGGAAATAACAAAAAAATATAAATAACTACAGCAATGATGACTACTAGCAACTGGCAACTAAACTATGGGTCAACTACAAGAAAGCAATATAATTTCATATACTACACTGTATGTGTTAATCTCATCTAGAAGCAAGTGGGCAAGTAAATTTTCTGTTTTGGTAAGTAAAATTTGAAGAAAAAAAATGATTGCCCTTGCAAAAAGGGACCAGTAGAGAAACAAAATTTAGTGTGGAGGTTTGAATTTTGATCAACAGCATTTTGTGACCCAAAGCTAAATTTTAAGCAGGCAACAGGCCAACAGACCTGAGCTATAAGGCTGTAAGTACTAGCAACTGGCTTTGTGACTTACGGAATTTGCATTGTCTTCTTTGAGCAGATCTTCATAGTGTTCCTGGGCAGCGATGTACCTGAAAGAGAAAAAAATATATTCATGACATGAATTGTTCATATAGAGTTGGTGCTTGTAAGAATAAGAGATTCAACATTCAATA
Source organism: Echinarachnius parma (assembly GCA_037951105.1). NCBI lineage: Eukaryota > Metazoa > Echinodermata > Echinoidea > Clypeasteroida > Echinarachniidae > Echinarachnius > Echinarachnius parma. The sequence continues at coordinate 5,435 of JBAMJV010005653.1, read as the reverse complement.
GCATAATGGAAAGAATTTATAAATGAGTTTGAATTATATTACACTTTTCTGGTCAAGTAAACAAACCCAAACTTTGACACATAACAGAAATAAGACATTTTGAACAACATGTATAATGATTAATGAATGATGAATATAAAAAAATTTTGTAAAATTTATGGTTTGAGTAAAGTCTGTTCACTACTTTTATCAACCACTCATCACTTTTTGCACATGTATGTCAACAAAGTTACTAGATCCCTTTAAAAACAAGAATTAAATAATACATACTCTCCTATGCTCTCGAGCTGTAGCCCGTATAACCTCCTGGCACGAACACTGTTTGGGAATTGATGTTCAACAGCATCGATGATGTCCGAGGCAAGATCTTGGTTATCGCAATCCAAAGCAGCCATGCACACTTGTTCATATATAGTCCACACTATAAACAAAACAAACGGGAGAGAAAGTAATGTTAGTAACGTACAGGTATAACTGTCAAGCATTGTCAAATTTATCAAGAACATTAAACTCCTCTTCAAAAACGGGTGTACAGTCTGTCTGTTACAGGATCTTGGTTACCGCAATCCAAAGCAGCCATGGCACACTTGTTCATATATAGTCCACACTATAAACAAAACAAAGGGGGGGGGGGCAACATTTGATTGATGTACAGTAGTGCTGTAACCGATCATCGGATCGGCATGCCGATCACGATCCGATCATACATGATCGGACCGTTTTTGCCGATTTCCGATCATGCAGAAAAAATCGGAAGATCGGATCGGCAAAAAAAAAAAAAAAAAAAAAAAAAATCCGTTTTTTTTTTTTTTGGAAAATGATCCCAAAAAACATATTTTGGGAATATAAATGAATACCAAAGCAACATATATCCATATTAATAAGCCCAAGGTAATCTTGTATGGGTATGCTTTCATTTAAAACTGATTACCTCTCCTTTTACAAAATTATTCGCGCCGGATTTTGAGCTTAGTCCATGTGTTTCTGAAAGGTTACGCCAAATTAATCACATGGGACTAAGCTCAAAATCGGCATCTATTAATAACATTGAACTCCTCTTGACAACAAGTGTACAGTCTGTCTGTTGCAAGTTCTTGATTACTACGATCCAAAGCAGCCAATGATGCAAACTTGTTCATATATAATCCACACTTCAAACAAAACAAGGGGAAAAAGGAAAGAAAGAAATCATACATGTTATTATTGATGTACAGGTGTCAAAAAGTGTCAAAAGTGTCAAAAGAAGTATAGTCAAACCTGCATAAAGTGACACCCAAAAGAAACAGACAGACAGGTTCTGTAACATTGTTTTTTTCTCTGCTGGGGATCCCTTTCCGTGGCCACTATAGGCAGGTAGGCTGCTAAACACAGGAGGCCACCAAAACAGGTCTGACTGTATTGTTAAAATGTATTATTGACATTTTATCCTGTTGACTTCTTCAACAGTAGATTAACTGGGAATAAACAGACTTTCTTGAAGCAAGAACCCAGGGGATCCCAGAGGATCTGCAGCCCTGGGATCATTTTGGGTGACCACTGAATATGGTTTGGGCACTATAGACAGGAGGCCGATGAGACAGGTTTGACTGGATAACAGACAGGGGGAAAAAGGGGCATCCCGGTTCTTCTGTAAGGGCGTTTACCAAACGAATGAACAACTTATTTCTTGAAGCGAATTTTAAACCAAAACTGAACTACCCCTTTAATTCTAGTATGGGGATTGCAAAATCTAGTAGTAGCAGATAATTTTATCAACATTTGTTTCGACTAGTACCTTCATCCCTAGTCTCCTGTAGTAGTTCTGGATGAGCTGCTGCCCGAGTTCCACCGTCTCCTCGCTCCTCCGCGTGTTCTCCTCCCTCCATTTCTTCAGCTTATCCCGAGCTTCTGCAAACGAGGGAAAACACAATAAAAAAAAGCCTTCGAATAACAATACTCTGTTGCTTCCTAATCGTGATAAGCCCTTCCGGCTACCTGCAATACGTAGGGGGAACATTACATTATGTTCTCTAAATATTCTACAGCGCATACATGCACACCTGTACACCTGTGTGAGACAAAGTGAAAAAAAAAATACACAGGGGCTCGCCCCCGAAATGCCCCCCCCCCCCCCCCCCCCCCCAAAAAAAAAAAAAAAAAAAAAAAAATTGCATTGAGGTCAACGCAATGTAAGTTTTTGAGGGTCATTTTCAAGCTGGTAAGCTTGGAAAAGTAGCCCCCCAACCGCCAACCCCCCAACAACAACAAAATATTAATAAATAATTAAATAAATAAATAAATACCAATAAATAAATAAAATAAGAATAATAACAATAATAATCATTAATAATAATAATAATAGTAATATCCTGGTAAGACAGCTCTTCTCCGATTTGGCGCATCCAAAACCATTGTGTTAATTTGACAAATATAATGTGACAAACCCTCTAGGTCAATAATAAAAACAGTTCAGTGGGTGATTTTGTTGAGTATCAAGTGGCCCAGCATACCCAAATAAATTTTAACATCCTTTTGAGTCAATGATTTCCAGCCTAAATGTGCATGTTAACCTAAATAACAGAAAATGACATGTTTTTACCAGTTACCAAGCTTTTTGTGACTTTCAAAGCCCCGCCCATAACAATTAATTATTTCAGAGGTGTGGTATATGATTGTGGATAGATTTTCTCTCGCGGCCGAACGGCTCGGCACAATATCCCGTGAAAAAAGGGTTCACCGCCGCAGGCCGCAAACGCCTTGACAAATCGCCTTAAAAATACCACATTTAATTCATAAAATTATCGTCTATAATCTTTAAATAAATGTTTAACTCCTTGTCTTTCAAAAAATTGTAATCATAATCATAAATAATGACGAAATGCGTCAATAAATCGGTGCAGAAAGTTCACAATAGAACAAAGTCGCATTACCTTCCCAGTCAAAGGAGGCTGCCATCTTGTCAATTATTGCATGCTGGGAAGGCGCGCAGCAGTGCATCTTGGGATAGTTTCCATGGGTTTCCCTTGACAACAATCGCGGAAAATTTACGACGACCGGTATAGACTACGACGATAAAAAATCGTTTAAATATTCATAATTAGCGTTCCTGGTAATAAAATCAATCAACATGATTCCACCAAATGCATCCCTAGTAAAATATGACAACCCTGTTCTTGTCAGCCGAAATACAGAGAAGAAAACACCCCGGGTAAGTAGACGTACTTCCACAAAACTTTTAACCCTGCTTGATTTACTTGCAGCATGACGGCGATCGGGCAGTGCCCTAAGATCCAGCCGACGCTGTCGGCCTGCTGGCAGCCCATCACTGGTGGGTAATTAGCAGCTGCAGGTGCGGGTTTGAAAATTGATTTGAATCTATTTCTACATTTGTAATTTATCAATTAAGAAATGACGTGAGAGTTCTGGTTATGATAGAAATAATGTTAATGACATTTTCTACAATTTCAAAGTCGACAAAAGAAGCAAAGAATAAAGATCAAGACCAAGTTCATGACAAATTCATAATAAATTTCAAGTTTCAAATTCAATCAAGGCCCGAGTCGAGACAAGTCACTCAACTTCTCAAGTCTGTCAAGATTCAAGTCAAGAGGAAATAAGGGTTAATTACACTTTACCGCCACGGCTTCACTCTGATTTTTTTTTACTTTATGTAATTGTAAATTGTGACTAAGTCTAACTCTGTCTAAGTTTATGAAGTTGATGTTCTTTTGTCTAGAAATTCAGATCGGGAGTTCGGGAGGTGTCCCCTGGCCTCGATGTTAGTCAATATCATTCTGATAAAGAAGGAAATTTAAGCTCTAAAAACGACAATAATCAGCAATTTTTATCACTTTCCTCCTGCTTGTTCAGCGTTCAAAATAAGTGTCACACACAGCTATGGGAGTATGGGCTTTACTATTTAGATACTACTAGGGTTTTGTGTGTTTTAGTGTTTGGTTGTGCGCGCAGAGGCTGCCAGAGCTCCCCGGGAAAAAAAGTATTGCACATTTGTGGTGATGCCTGATGTCCCCAAAATGGCAAAGCAAGTTTGTAATCCGCATATTATTATATTGGGCAAAATGGTTTGTATCACCCGCTGCATGCACATACAAGTACACCACTACAGACATTAATTATTTTAGAGAAAATTGAAAATTTGAATAGTCTAGTGACTAGTGCAGACTGTAGTTGTTAATTAATTATTAATCAATTTTGTAGAATAAAGAGCTTTTAAATAAATGGGTAATTGTGAAACAGTATTAGCATCAAAATCTTGGCTAAAGGATACTAGCCTTAGCTTAGATTTGTGTTTGAATCACTGAAAATCAAAGTCAAACCATATTGGTGCATCAATGGAACTTTTAGACATTTTCAAATGACACCAATTCCAATGTACTAATGAAATCAATGCAAACTCAAATGAATTTGATATTTAGCTTTTATCATTATAATCATATTCCTGGGGGGGGGGGGGGGGGGAAAATATTTGTTGGGGGTTACTTTTCAAGTTTACCTGCATGAAAATAACACACTCTTAAGTCTTAGAAATCTTTTGCTCTTTTACTTTTATGACATTTCAGGGGTCTTTGGGGCATTTGGGGGGGGGGGGGGGGGTGGGGGGGGGGGGGGGGGGGGGGGGGGGGGGGGCAAATTCGCCTTGAGCCCCTGTGTATTTCTGTTCACTGTCATATTATAATAATTTCTACAATCTAGAAAATTTAGATGCAACCAAATAAAAAATACATTTCTGTTATTATCATGTCTTTTTCTATTAAACTGTATCTAGGCAAGAGCACTAAAGACCTCACCACAACAGCCACAGAATACCGGACCGGTACCCACAACCCACCGCCCAAAGGAGGCAGCAAGCTACCTCCAGTCGAATCGCAGAAGGCACAACAGACTGATGAAATCCTCAACTCCATCCTGCCACCCAGGTGTGTAAAGAATGAAAGTGTAGGGCTGGAAATTAAAACGGGCCTGCTGGCCCTGGGCTAATAAAAAAACTCTTGGCCACTAAAAAGTATGAATTATGTCATATTTTACTTGCTTGACTGGGCAGCCTAACAGCCAATAGCCAATCAGCAAATAGAATGTAGCTGTTGCCAGTGGTAGTTACAATAATTGGACACTTACAGCAACTGGGAAATCTTTAAACGAAACAGGGCCCTGGCTGGGTCCCACCCATAGAATAATTGTGCAGGAAAAATAAATGACTTGGTGTGAAGTTACACTAAGTGATTTATCAACTTTAATTAACAAAGCATGAACATGCAGAGTCGAGTCAGCTGTGGGTCAAGCAGGTGCCCAGTACTCTGGCCACCAGGCTTGATAATGTGGTCAACCTGCACACCGAATAATACTCTCATGAACACAGAGAATAATTGTGCAGAAACAAATTACTTAATTACCTCAATGTTTTGGACCTCTATGTATTAACAGGGAATGGACAGAGT
>JBAMJV010005652.1:10000-51644 GCA_037951105.1 Echinarachnius parma | reverse complement strand
TAGACAGGGTGAAACGACGTGGTTATCAGACACATTTCTACTCATTTAAATAAATGCGAGGAATGATCAGAACTCTTCGATTGCACATCATTTATATAAATTTGGACTGTTATCCACTTAGATACGTCCCGGTTAACGTCAGTGCGCCGCAGACCACGCCTGTTGTCACCTCAACTCGACGTCCAATATCCAATACCTGTGAACGTAATGCGCATGCGCCGTATGATTGTTATGAAGTTGAGCTGTCGTTAAAGGGGACCACCAGGCAAAGAACAACACATTATTATATGTTTTGGTACGGTTCTGTGATATCAAATAGATACCCAACATTTTTCAAAGGGTTGTGTAATTCATAAACAAAGCAATTAATTTCCACCACTTACGGAACCACTGCTATTTCCTGGTTCCATACGGGCCACCATTTTCGAGTGCGCCAATGCTATTCACGCGCACGTTTGTAAACAATAGATTTCCGGGCGATTCGTTCGCTATGCACACGTTGCAATTCACCGCACACATTAGCAGTCTGCGTAATTCACACCGAATGAACGCATGCTTTAGAATGGTGATGCGTTACCAATTTTTTTTTTTTTCGTGGAAACATATTTGTGTGAACTTGTTGATGGAATGGAATACTAAAGATGTTACCTTTCTTTAATAAGAATATTATTTTTGGGTGGTGGTACCCTTTAACTTCATATTTTCCCCCAAAAGTTCCATGAATTCTGTACAGTAAACATACACGAGTGCGGATATCGTCAACGGCTGATTGTGACTGCTACAAATCCATGACAGGCCATCAGTATTCGGTGATAAAATATGAACTCAATATTCGTTTTTTCACTAGGTAAACAGTGTTCGTTTTCTTTCAAACTTTCACAAATCTTTCAATTGTATTTTACAATGATATTGATGTAGGATTGAAGTCTCAAATGTCATTTTGTGCAATATCTGACACTTTACAGGTATCACTTTAAGTTTACTTGCTATAGTATTTGAATAGCTTAGTTCCAAAAGGCGCTAAATCAACTTTCCATACAAAATGTATGTCATTATTGTTTTATCCCGATCGTTTGCGTAAAGTATCAATATACTAAGGACGATCGAAGTATCCGAAAACGGACACTTTGAGGGCAATCGCAAAGCGAATATCCCAATAACAAGGGAGACATTTGACAAAACCCATTTCATTATTCTGATAGTAATCCAAACAACAAGGTACAAGAGAGGTGTGAAAGCTCCAAGTGATTTTGTTTGAATTTGTACGCAGTTAATGGTTCACTTTAAGCATTTTTTGATCGAAATATGATCTCCTTTTAATTAATTTCTTTAGAAATGATAGAATTGCGTGTTTGTATGTCATACATATGCATGTATCTATATTCATATGAAGAGACCACAGACTGGTAGATTAGGAATAATTTAACTTGATGACAATTTCTTGGCGAAAGTTAATTAGCCAGAGTGACTTTAGCTATATATAATATTGGTCGTCCTGTTTATACATGTCACTGTCATGCATTTTCCATTTAATTAATTGGTTGTATTACGAAAATGTGAAGAGCATGAATAATAGGGAGATGTGGGGTGACATAGTTTTGTTTATCAATTTTTTTCATATTCTACAATCATGATTATTTGCTCCAGATCCCATATGTATTAAGTGGTTGTATTTATCACAATTTCATCATCAATTGTATTTCCAACGTCTATCAAAATGTAATCTTCCAAGCTTCTAATGAGACTGGCAATGCCATCTGTATGGATCACTTTAACATCCGTTGTCCAAATTAACGCAATTTCTCTTCTCATCAACTAACAATATCAATGAAATAAAGTCTTCAGTAAAAAATAATAACTTCCTCGATGTGATGTATGTATGTGTTTGTGTGAGAGTGTTTTCGCGTGTGTGCATGTGTTTGTTTGTACGTGCGTGCGGGTATAATTGTGTTTGTATGAATGTGTGCCTGGACAAATGCGTGTGTATGTGTTTGTACGTGTATGTATGTGCGTGTATGCATATCGTGTGCGTGTGTATGCGTACTCGCATACGTGTGCGCTCGCTTAAATATGCGTGTGTATGCGTATCAGGCTACGTGTATGAAAGTACGTAAGCGTATATGTCTATGCGTGTGTATTCGTATGTGCGTGTATGTATGTATATACATGTATGTATGCGTGTGTATGATTAAGGGTGTGTGTGTGTGCGTGTGTGTGTGTGTGTGTGTGTGTTTTGTGTATGTGTGTGTGTGTGTGTATGTGTGTGTGTGTGTGTGTGTGTGTGTGTGTGTGTGTGTGTGCGTTTGTAGGTGTATATGTGAATGTGTGTCGTCGTGTTGAATTTTTTTGTACTTGTAAGTACACAGTTATCATTAATAACTTTCCTATTAGTATGCGCATGCTCACTCCATCGAAACTCCTCAACGAATGGCCGTATAACCCAAAAAACTTTCCATCGCTTCTTCTCACGTGGCTGCGGTGCGGGGGGTAGCGTCTGCGAGACACCTGTTTTGGCCACCGTGTTGACCAGCGTTCAAGTGGCCCCCTGGCCCATAGACCCCCGCTCCCCGCATTAGCCATGTCGTTACGTAAGAGTAAACTGTTTTAACTACCATTATGTTCTTACAACTTATTACTATACCACTTTACTTGTTATATCTACTAAATATTTCAATCCTCAAAATTACTGACCCACCAGGCTCCCGTGGACAATTAAATAATTGGGTGAAGTAGGGAAGGTGCGCCGACCCCCCCCCCCCCCCCCCCCCTCCCCATTGCTTTTTGTAGTTCATTACACTCAAATTATAGTGATGATGTTCTTTCTACTGGTAATTGATCAGTTGTTAAAGCCAAATACCGGTAGTGGGAAAAGCCCCACACAGATATTAATGGACAACATGCTTTCATCACCTGCCAAGTGAAAGGTTGTATCATAACTTAGCGGTTAATGTTAAGATTTTGACACAAACTGCAGCTTTAAAATTGACTAATTGTGCATTATAAGGTTCATAATAAAACGATCTTTGACACAGTTCAATTTAACTAGTGCGGAACCGGGTATACGTTGCGTGCAGATTATGCTAGCGCACGACGTGTTAAAGGAGAAATTCAAAGGGAATAGAATCAAGTTATTATGGTTTATTTTATGATAGAATGAGTTATTAAAGCAATTTGTGCAGTTAACAAGTCATGAAAGTGTTCAGTTTCATGTTTTATGAAAATAAAATTTTAGTGAATTGACCCTCCCCTTTACCATGAAATCGGCACAGCAAAGTGGCTTTGTGCGTGACGTAAGAGCCGGGCTTTGCGCTCCCGACAGCTCTAGCTCGAACGGCGATCTCAGTACACGCAAAATTTGTTCATAGAGTGGACGCAGTTCTACTCTCTCAAAACGATTGAATATTGCCTGAATAATCAATATCTGACACACAGTTGTCCTCCCATGTCCTGAAACATATCCTAATGTCAATATTCATGTCATTATTGGCATTGAAAAAGTGTCAATCTCCGTAAAATAACTGTTTACAACTCACCATTTTGCCGAATTGTTGTTCATATACAGGAGATAGTATGAACAACAAATCTATTATAGCTGTGTTTCAAAACAAAATTACCTAGTAGAATCATGTTCCGAGCTAGAATTGTCTTTGTTATAACAATATATAATATTTCTTATCCATTTCAATATGTCAATAACTGGTATAATTACATAGAATCGTGTATTTTTCACCGTTTTGTTTTGGTTTTGTTTCGTTTCGTAAAAAGTTTCGTCCATCGAGAAATACATGCAAGCGCACGATCGTATACCCGGCCGTATACTATGCATATTGTGTATGTTATTGAACGAAAAGTAGTTCCAGCGTATGCGCTATATTCGAAGCTTTCTACATACAGTCCACACGATCACGATCTCGCTCTAGAATTACATCTGACAGTTCAACATGGATGAAGAATTTCAACAAAACAGCCTGTTAATGGACTTCGAAGTATCCGTGGAGGAGCAAGCTAGCTAGCTAACATGTGCACTCGTTTGTTTTGATGCGCGCGCAGGAAATGTAAATCCACCAGCGCTATCAGCCGTATAGGTAATGCGGCTGCCAATGTTCAGAGAAATCGCGGATGAATCGTAACAACACAGGAGATCGCGAATCTAATTCACTCGACTTTTCAAGCTAAACCATGAAACTAGCCATGATAGATCGACTAAAGTAATAACTATTCTTTGTTTTTTAAAATTTCATTTGATTCATAATGATTATTAACTGTTTGTTTCCATAATGGAAGTGGTAAATTCTCCGTCTGATATGTCAAAGTGAAACTACATGTTGGTAAAAAATCGCCTGCTCCCAAATCTGTGCAGGCCTACTGCACGACACAGTCGTATAGTTTCCCCTTCTTTTCACCTTTTTCAACTTTTTTTGTCACAAACAATACATTTGTTGGAATATCATGATGAAAATATAAATGAGAAGCAATTTACAAACAATGTAGTATTATAATTTATTCTTGGTAAGGGAAAAATAGCACATAAGTTGAAGCTTGTCTTTCCAGCCTGGTATATACGCTTATCTACATACAACCGCGGCAGCCGCCTGGGCTTCAAGCCCGGTTCTTACGTCACAGCTAAAGGCCGTTTCGTGTAGCGATTGAGCGAATTTGTCCCTGGAAATAGGGTGATGTTTTCACCCTAAATACGCTTTTATGGAAGCGTTATATTGTTTGAATGTCAGTCAAGCTCATTCTATGGCTTATAAGCTTTCTGTAGATATGAATATCGTCATATTTAGGGGTTTTCTTTGATTTTCTCCTTTAACGGTATGCGGGCATGTCGATATCTCCAGCCCAGCGCTAGCGGTTCGGACATGTGTGAACGGGTGATTAATTTAGGCCAAATGTAACTGGCGTGCATTGAATTTCCTCCGATACTTCTGCAATAACGATACAAAGGTGCGGATTTTACCACACAAGCGCTTTTTTTTATTCCTATTCAACAAATACGGATCAATTAGTTTGGCCAATAAAGATGTTTTGGGTAACTTTCCGAATACTGTTATTTGGCTTTAAGCGTTCGCTATTTCAACATTTTTAAATATACAAACTCTGTTTAATATATACCCAACATATAAATGAATATGTATTATAAAATGGGTAGAAGAATCCCTGCATTCTGATTGGTCAATTAGCGTATAAGAGTTTTTTACTGATGCATGGCTCACTTTAGTTTGATTTGCACAGTTTTTTGCGCTCATTTTATAAAACAAATGATGCACAGGCATATTTCATGGATCGAAAAATAATAATACAAAATAAAATGTGTTACATTTTGAAAAAAAATGGAATGTTTATATTTGATAGAAATTTGTTTATATCATCAAACAAAACAAAAAAAAATTATATCATTTAAAAAAATAAAAAATAAAGAATTGAATTTTAAAATTGTTTTAAAATAATTTATATCATTTAAAAAAAATAAAAAAATAAAATGTGAAATCCAATTTCTTATTCCCAGCCATGGGTCGGTACTTTTGCAGCCATGGGTCGGTAAATTTAGCCATTACTGGGAAAAAGTCTGATTTTCCCCATTTTTCCGCGCCCATTTTATAAAACAAATGCTGCACAGGCATATTTCGTGGATCGGTAAGAATTGTATGCACTCTTTTAACGCTCGTGGGTTTAAACCATACCTAATCTAATACTAAAACTAATCACCGTAAAGTGACAGCACTTAATTTAATGAAAGTTTCACAGCAAAATATAATTTTGATAAGTAACATTACCAATATTGATCGTCGCGTGTTAATATTACATGAACTTTTCCTAATTGCACTGAACGAGTCGCGTATAATAGGAAGCACGCGGCAACATGACAGGGAGGGGAATGGGAGCGGTTAACGAGATTGTTTGCCCCCAAATCACTCAGGTATTCAATTGTGTTATTTTCCACATTTCATACAAATATAGTTTAGCATTTACATTACTTGACGTTTTGGCAAGAAATGTATTATTGAAAGGTATATTTTCGTATTTGTACCTAGCGGGGATACACATGGTCAGTGATGCAAAGCCAGGTCAGTTGTATTCTGTCTTTGTTCTAGACTGGCCATCTACGTTGCAGTGTTCATTAAAGGGGTAGTACAGTTTTGGTAAGGCTGAACTTTAGTAACCAAACCTGGACAATAACAATAATTATAAACTAATAGTTATAAGTTCACCATGCTCGAAAGGTATACACAATTACAAACGACTAAGGAAAAAGCCTGTTATTATTCAAAAAGAGTAATTAAGACACAAGAGGGCGCTCTCTAAAAAGCGTTGGTTTGAACCATGTTGTATACAAAATTATGCATGTGATGTTTTATTGAAATAATGATAATAGAGAGATCATCAACAATTATTAAAAAAACGCTTTTGAAATTTTGTGAAAAGAGGAAGCATTTTTTTTATATTTCGAAAAAATCGTCTAATATATGTATTCATATTTCAGCCGTTTCTGGACCGATTTGACCAAATAAAGTTCATTCTGCCATTAAAAGTCCATGTCCTCTCAAATTCGATACTCAGTTTTTCATTACCTCACAACAAAATTGTGATGTGCAGGGCTCTCTCTACCAAAACTGAACTACCCCTTTAATATTACCAACTTTTGAAAAAGAAGCAAGTGAATGCAAATTGATGAGAGGCATGCGCTGCTTCAGGAAAATGAGCCTGCTCCTGCTCCTGCTCCCACGAGCATGGTGAACCTGAAAGAAGCTATAGACACTGCGGCTGGAAGCCCTCCGAAAGCGTGCCGAAAATGGCGTGGCTGTGGATGAGGATTAATACATCTGCCTATACCAATCATGTTGCACATTAACTATTTTAGAGTCAAGCTATGCACTTCTTGAACGCCCCTCGTATATTAAATAAGAGCAAAATACAAACATTAACCCATTAAAGACGGCTTGAATTTGGAATAAAATACATTCTCCATAGACCCCAGCCCGAGTATTTTCTGGACTAGTCCTGAATGGGTTCATGAAATAGACTATATAGTTAAATATTGATTCTTTTAGAATTTAACTTACACTTACACTTCCACTTAAACTACTGCTTTAACCATAAAAGGGCCGGGCTATTTGATGTCTTTCTACGGCCGGAGGGTGGGGGGGGGGGGGGGGGGTGGGGGGGGGGGGGGGGGGGGAGATGCCCCCCTTCCCCCCCCCCCCCCCCCCCCCCCCCCCCTTAAGGCTATGGTTATGGCCGTGAGAAATTCCCCGCGGAGCCCGGCGGTCCGCCGTCGGTACGCCTACGGGACACCCGCAGATGCCTCGCCGATCACGGGCCGGCCACCGTGCGATTTCTTAAAAATCAGCCGGTGGCCGGTGGGAGACCGCCAGGGAATCGGTGGGTCATCAGTCGGTCACTGCCGGGACGCCGGGCGGAAGGGATCCCCGATTTTGACCTAAAATCGACAGGGCACCGCCCAGGCATCGCTGGGGCTCTACAGCCTGCTCGACTTCTCCAAACATCGTTGGGCGAAAAATGAAAGGGCACACAATTTTGATTACATAATTAATTTAATTTGATCAAAATCGGTTCAGAATTAGCTGAAATATCTTTAAATATATCCGATTTGAATAAATGTGGGTCCCACATTTATTCAACAATTGAAACAAAATCGATATAATGCCTACACTTTTTCGAAAATATACCAAATATGTTTTTGAATAGTTGTTAATGATCTCTATATTGAAAAATTATAAGAAACAAAAAAAATCATATTCACTATTTGTTATAATAAAATAATGAAACCAATATTTTTTAGAGAGCGCCCTCTTGTGTTTTAACAGCTGCTTTTTGAATGATAACAGCATTTTAACTTCGTAAGTTTTCCTGTCTTTCAGGCATGGTATAATTACACTTATGGTTTGTAAGGATGGGGTGCTAGTTTTGGTTACTTAAATCAGTCTCACAAAAACTGTACTATCCTTTTAACCGATCATAATTTGTTGGTAAATTCTTGATCGATCTCGCTCAAAATAGTATTTTGTTGTTACCTATATTCATCTAATCTCGTTAACAGAAAATTATTAGCAAGTTTGGATGCCCATATAATTATGATTAAAGTGATCCATTAACTTTGTGCAAATTCAACCAACATCACTTGGGGCTTTTACACTTCTCTGAACCTTGTTGTTTGGCTTATTTAAATAGACGAATGAAACGGGTTTTGATTTTTGTAATGTTTCCTAAATATGGAAATATTTAAGATTGGATTTTAAAGTGTCTGTAGACGCTTTTGACCGTGGTCAAGAGTATCCGAAGACTTAATCCTCTATAGTATCCGAATTCGGATACTTCACGTCAACGATCGGGAAAAAATCGGACACCGATTTACTTTTTTTGTCAGTAGTTAAACGTTTTTCCTTTGTTATGAAAATCTCACATATCATTCTCAAGAATCTTCCAATGTTATTGGTATATGATTTAAGTCTCAATTATCACTTTTGGGGAAATTCATAAAGATAATGGATCACTTTAATATTCGAACTTTTTTGAGGGGCGAAAGAGTAATGCCGTATAATGATAGTGCAATAACCTACTCTTTACATCACACACGCCGGCAATATCTGTCGGCCAAATTGTCATTTCACTAACAGCAAGTTATGACTAATTAATGTCAAAACAATATGTATATAACTCATCATAATCATATTTTTGTTTGTATTTTACAAAAATGGTTCAAACCAATATTTAGAGAAAAATATGGTACTACCCATGCTTTATTGTCTTTTATTGAAAAAAGTAGCCCATGCTATTGATAAATCTTCCCACATGGTGGGTATTTTCCTGGATTGCTCCAAGACCTACGACACAGTTAACCATGATATTTTACTTTATAAACTTTCTCATTACGGTGTGCGTGGTAAGGCCTTGGAGTGGTTCAGGAACTACCTCTCTAATATAAATCAATATGTCATTATTATTATTTTTTTTTTAGCAGATGGTTTTCTGCATTTATTAAAGAAAAATCAAACTCAACAAATTCAAATAACAATACAAGTATATAATATCATTGATTAACATAACATGTGACAATTGATATAAATATAAAATACATATATAATTCAGAACTTAAATAAGTTGAATGTAATACAAATAAACAGAATAAGTGCAGGGGCAAACTAAAGCATAAATGCTTGAGTCGATAGCAGCCAGGAGGGGAGGGGGTACATGGCGCGGTTATTGGAGTATATAATAAAAATAGAGTGTCACGCACAAGTGATTTTTCAGAAAGTATCTGAATGAAAAAAATTAGAAAAAAATGGGAAGAAGGAAAGAAAAACAAAATGCAAGTGTGTGCATGTAGGTGAGTGCATGTGAAATTAGTGTTTGATTATTTTTTTTATGAACTGGTTATCTAAATTTTTATCAATATAAATAAACAATTACAATAATTAAGACCCTTATTGTGTTTATGAATAATTGGATATTAAATATTTTTCATCGAAGCTTTAAATGAATAAAGAGATGCAGAGTGTTTAATTGTGTCAGGTAAATCATTCCAAATGTCTGGACCATGGTGTCTTTTTGATTTATAGACAATAATAATTGTCGGGTTAGTTAAATGGAAGTCGGATGAGTGTCGTGTAGGATATGAGTGTATACTACTATTGTACACAAACATATTTCGAAATGCTAATGGTATACTATTTATCCCAAATTTATACATACAATTTTATACATACAAATGTATACATACAAATTGTTTGAAAATTGTGAATATCAGCAATTTGTAATGTTTTTAGTTCATAAAATATTGGATCAGTATGGGCTATATAATGTAAATGTGTACAAATACGGAGTGCTTTCTTTTGTAGACGATACATTAACATAAGTTTCATCTTATTACTATTCCCCCATACAATGTTGCAATAAGATATATGTGACAAAATGATAGAATTATAAAGCATAAATAGTGACTTTTGTGAAAGACAATATTTTAATGTATATAGAATGCCTATGCCTCTCGAGACTAACATACAAATGTTATTAATATGACTATTCCAAGTTAAGTTTGAATCAATCATTACACCTATACATGTAGTAACTTCTTTTTCAATTATGGGCATATCATCTATTAAAATATTAAAAATCAGTTTATGTTTATAGTGTATATTTGTTAAATACATACAAATCGTTTTATTAATATTTAGAGAGAGTTTAATCAACTTTAACCAAGATGATAATTTATTTAATTTTAAATTGAGGGTTGTAATAAGAATGTTGAAGTCTGCATGTGAATAAAATACGTTATTATCATCTGCGAACAAAACGTATGTTAGGAGTGGTGATGCATTTACAATATCATGCATATATCTTCTACTATACTAAAGTAGCCGATCACGTCTGTCTGTCTGTCTGTCTGTCTGTCCATCTATGCATTTCGTAGTGCATTGAGGCACCAACATCAAACTTTGGGTAGTGATTGGTGATGACCCATAGAGGTTTGTGGTCTGGGTCAGGTCGGGGTCAGTTTGACCAGTGGTCAGTTATGAATCGGCCAATATTCCACGTTCATTTGCCATGCAGTCGCGTCGAGCGCTGATCATCGCACATGCTTGCGACGGAAGTACCGTGAAAAGTGTGTTGCTGAAATGACCTTTCATTATGTAGTCTTTGTTCAGCCTGGAATCGATACGTTGTAAATTACTTACGCACATTATCGTATGCCTGTCAAATCGGAAATAACACGTGTGCCGCTGTGTGCGCCTGAATTAAGACTATCGTAATTTGCTTGCGAATTGTTGGCTTCCGACCAAAACAAGATCGTATGTTGTGTATGTAAAGTGATACGGGATGGACGTGTACAGTATAGACGGATGTGCGAACATTCCCATTTTAAAAACTGGGATATCTAGGGCCAACATGACGCGATATTTTGACCGGGGAATCCTGAACGATCTGCAAAGTTAGGTGAGAAAATCATCACATCTGGTGAGTACAACAGTATAATTTTTTTTTTTGGAATAAGGAAGGAAATGACTGATTGACGGGAGTGTTTCTGTCCCGATTCTGCCTATACCCAGTCACATGTACCATCTACACCAAGTCTCACGAGTGTATTAGAGTCTGTAGACCGCCTCCGTTGGCGTCGGGCCGGGAATGATGCACCAATTCCAAGCGCCGTTTGGTCCCATAATCCTATATTTTGTGTATGAATTCTGGATTGTATTCGACGTGATGTTTAATACATTTATTTAAAATACTTGCTTATATTTGTTGGATTTCATGTGTATCAGATGTCGAGAAATATTGTTTTCTTTGTATAAACCAAGTTTTAAAATGATTCTTAACCACTTTTAAATTGGTTTTTATATACCATAAAGCGGGTCCTACTAATCGCCAAGGATCAGTACTAGGCACTGCGAAGCACTGCGAAGCACTGCTAAGCACACTACAAAGCACTACGATACCCTTACGAAGCACCGCGAAGAGCATGTCTTCGCAGTACTACGAGGCACTACGAAGACGAAGATTGCACTGCGAAGAGCGCCCTGTACTAAAAACTACGTTTAATGCGCGCACGTAGAGGTAGACTATGGGTACAACAGTATAATTTTTTTTTTTGGAATAAGGAAGGAAATGACTGATTGACGGGAGTGTTTCTGTCCCGATTCTGCCTATACCCAGTCACATGTACCATGTACACCAAGTCTCACGAGTGTATTAGAGTCTGTAGACCGCCTCCGTTGGCGTCGGGCCGGGAATGATGCACCAATTCCAAGCGCCGTTTGGTCCCATAATCCTATATTTTGTGTATGAATTCTGGATTGTATTCGACGTGATGTTTAATACATTTATTTAAAATACTTGCTTATATTTGTTGGATTTCATGTGTATCAGATGTCGAGAAATATTGTTTTCTTTGTATAAACCAAGTTTTAAAATGATTCTTAACCACTTTTAAATTGGTTTTTATATACCATAAAGCGGGTCCTACTAATCGCCAAGGATCAGTACTAGGCACTGCGAAGCACTGCGAAGCACTGCTAAGCACACTACGAAGCACTACGATACCCTTACGAAGCACCGCGAAGAGCATGTCTTCGCAGTACTACGAGGCACTACGAAGACGAAGATTGCACTGCGAAGAGCGCCCTGTACTAAAAACTACGTTTAATGCGCGCACGTAGAGGTAGACTATGGTAGCTGCCAGACTTTCCCTTTCGTTAAAATGATATTTACGATTGAAGTGTTCAGATGTTGAATTATCCAATTGGTCGTCGAAACAGTGTACAAGTGCAAGGAGTTGGTGAACATCACTTTGCATTTTTGCTCATCTACTTCTACATGCGCTCCAAATGCTATCTTTTTGCTCTTCGTAGTGCTTAGTAGTGATTCACGGTGTTCGCGGTGATTAGTAGGACCGCCATAAAGCTACAAGCCAGTGTCACAGAATGCGCGTAGGCATTCTAGCCGAAGCACCAAACAGCACTTAGATTTCACCACCGACGTAGGGGGCCCAATATCTGCACAGCGTCCATACGACAATTCAGCCTGCTGCTTTTCGTGACGTTTTAAAGAGTTATAAAACATATTTAATAAAGTAAACGACTGTTCTAATAGTATACACATACACATTTACAGAAATGAATGCTAGAATTACGGACAAAAACACGAAATGAAAGACAGATTCTGTCAAATCGGTTTTAAAAGACTATTGTAAAAAATGATCCCATAGTGCAGTACCTCTGCAAATTAAATACGGTTATGCTTGAATCTACCCAAATATGTGTTTATAATTGTTCACCCAACTAGATTGAAAAATGAGCTACCACACCACCGTGATAGTGTGCATATGTCTATCACATTGGCCAGATATCGTTTGACGGGACCCTAATGCGTCGGGGCCCCGTCCAACGACGGGTTGTGGGACGGGATTGAGTCGCCCGGGTTTATTTTGTCTTATACTATTTAAATTATGACTCTGGGAATAGTAAAGATTTAAAGTATCGTTATGTCATCATCGCCTCTCTCTCACAAAAACCCGCGGATTTCCGCGGGTACAACTAGTATTAAAAACAGTAAGGGACCTAGATAGAGGCTTGTGGAACTCCGCACTTCACAGTGGAAATATTAGATTCTTTAGATTTAAAAATAACATATTGTATATAATAACATATGTGTAATTAATCATAGTTTAGAGTTACGTAATATATCTTGTGGCGTCCCACAAGGAAGCATCTAAGGCCCACTCTTATCTATGTTAAATATTAATGATTTTAATGGGTCATCTGATGTGTAATAGTTCGTTTTTTTCGCCGATGACACTAACTTATTTCTTTTTCACGATGATCCATACACTCTTGAAGAAACAATCAATGTTGAATTAGCTCAAATATTAAAGTGGAATATAAAACCAAATATATGCTTTTTAGTAAATCTATACATTCGTTAGCCATATACAGGGTGGCCCATAAAAAAAACGGAACGGGGCACTTCCCAAAATACAGTAACACAATTATTATGTCCATCGGATAGGGTGTCTTTTCCAATGAAAAACGATACCAAGAACAGTAATTTTGGTTGAGTAGTTTTTATTCTAGGGCGCTGTGAGTGACATCATGTCAGGTTCCGTTTTTTGTCAATTTGTACCTAGTCAGGGCCAGTAAAACCGCACGCACCGCCTTTCATAGCGTACAACCAAAGACAACACAGCGCGCCATTGACAGTGTGCACTCAGCCATTTGCCGAGATAATGGGCATGGTATTACGGGCAGTGAGTGTGGTTTTACTGGCCCTGACTAGGTACAAATTGACAAAAATTTGCACCTGACGTGGTCTCACTCACAGCGTCCTAAAACAAAAACTACACGACCAAAATTACTGTTCTTGGTATCGTTTTTCATTGGAAAAGACACCCTACCTGATGGACATACATAGTTTGGTACATAATTTACTCTGGGAAGTGCCCCGTTCCTTTTTTGTTTGGGCCACCTTGTATATTGATTTTGAAGATTTGTTTATAGGAAAACGTTTCTAATAATATATGTTTAGGGGTTACCGTAGACAATCAACTTCCATTGGAATTTCATATACAAAATATTTCTAAAGTTATTTCTCCCATTAGTCAAAAATACCAACGAATTGGCTCCGCTAGGGCAACACTCCGGCAAGAGATAGCCCATAAAGTCACAATTAGTAAATGTCCAAGTAAGTATAAACAATTTAGCAGGTTAGTTATTCCACACTCGTCATCAGCAGCCAGGGTGTGGTAATAAAAAGTATAGAAGAAAATTTGTTTCTGAAGCAGGGGGAGTGGCCGCCCCCCCCCCCAATCCAAAAAGTGTGGGGGGGGGGGGGGCAAAACGCGTTTTTGCCCCCCCCCCCCCCAAAAAAAAAAAAAAAGCCCCCCCCCTCAAAAAAAAAAGGAAAAAAAGAAAAGAAAGAAAGAAAAAGGAAAAGAAAATATTAAATGTATCACCCAATACTTCTTAATTCTAACGTTTAAAAACTAAGTTATACATCCATTTAACGTTTTCGCTGCGCGCTTCGCGCGCAAACAAATCATCTCAGTTTTTTGTGTAACTTGCGTATGGGTACGTCTGGGGTGGATTTTTCTGTACCGGTCCACGTAGTTCCTGTGTAGGCTGTTATTGCTCTGGCTGTTTGTGTGACGTGCACCAAATTGCATCATTTCAAGTATATGAATGCATAATCTTCCCCGTGGAAAGGAGAAGACCCCCTCCCAAACCTTCCCATTCTGGCTCTGCCCCAGCCCTCGGTCGCATCGCTCCCTCGGGACTCATTTTTGGCTATAAGCTATGTTGTTGTATCATACTTAATGTGGCATATGATTTATGTTTTTATGCACCAAATTACACCATTTCAAGTACATAAATGCAAAATCGTCCCCGTGGGAGGGGGATACCCCCTCCCAAACCCTCCCCCTCTGGCTCTGACCCAGCCCTCGGTTGCTTCGCTCCGAGTCGGGACACATTTTGGGCTGTAAGCTATGTTGTTGGATCATACATAATGTGGCATATGGTTTATGTTTTTATGCACCATTTCAAGTATATAAATGCAAAATCTTCCCCGTGGGAGGGGGATACCCCCTCCAAAACCCTCTCCCTCTGGCTCTGACCCAGCCGTCGGTCGCTTTGCTCCCTCGGGACTCATTTTTGGTTGTAAGCTATGTTGTTGG
This sequence comes from Echinarachnius parma, assembly GCA_037951105.1. Lineage (NCBI taxonomy): Eukaryota > Metazoa > Echinodermata > Echinoidea > Clypeasteroida > Echinarachniidae > Echinarachnius > Echinarachnius parma. Next base: position 36,457 of record JBAMJV010005652.1, on the reverse strand, counting down.
ATTATTTTTTTATGCACCAGATTGCACAATTTCAAATAAAAAAATGCAAAAGCTCCCTACCGTGGGAGGGGGGACTCCGCTCAGTCACTTCGCTCCCTCGGGCTTGGTCGCTTTATCCTCGCAATTATTAATGTCTCACTCTCACCTCTGGCTCAAAGTTGGCAACTCTGTGAGTGTGGTTGGGCATGAGCCCCTAAACACATAAATCGTGAGCCCCTTTAGGGTTTTGCCCCCCCCCCCCCCCCCCCCCAATCCAAAACTGCTTCCGGCGCGCCTGGCGCTAGGGCCACCAGGGCCGAAGCTTTGTCTGTTTACAAAATAAAGCCACGCCGGTAAGATTGCAGCTGACTCCAAGCCATCTCCTGAACACTTTGGAAACCATGACCTCCATCCGTTGCACATGCGACAGGGCGAAGTCATAGATCATAAGCTGCCACTGCACCTTAGGAAGGATGAGGTAGTTGTAGCACCAGCATTTCATTATCCCCGTCAAGGCACACTTGTCCAGCAGCTTTATCCATCTTGAAAATGATTCATCCAGGGACAAACGGGCTTGTTTGTCATTTAAGTCTCCATTTATAGTCCGCCCTAGAAACTTGACTGGAACATTCTGGATCCCCGGGATTTGCTGGTCGTTGACGTGAAAGGGTTCTTCCTGCTTAACCTTCCCTCTTTGTAGGACTAGAGAACGCGATTTCACTGGTTTGAACTTCATCCCGCTCCATTTCATGAAGTCGTTCACCTTATCAAGAGCCTCTTGTGCTGACGAAATCGATGCGGTGCATATCGTGATGTCGTCCATATACTCCAACAGCGGTATGTGAATGTCTCGCTTCTTCATGAAATACTGGGAGAAAGATTACTGACGAAGTCATTCAGTAGGTTGAAAGTAGTCACGAATAGGATTGGAGATAAGGTGCACCCCATGAAGATCCCAATGGAAAATTTCTGCCAATCCGAAGTCCATTCCTTCACTGAGAAACGAGCGTAAAGGCCCGCGTAGCAGTGGTTACGTGCATGCCGTGGCAAACCATGTATGATTGATATTAAAGTGGTTACGCGTTTGTTATGGCATCATTTGTCAATTTACCAACACTTATAATTAAATATGATGTTATATTTATTTATCTACCGATACCAAGGCTTAGGAAACTTAATTTGATGACAACTTCTCGGAAATGGTACTTCCCAAGAGTGACTTAAAGTGATCCATTAACTTTGTAAGATTTTTTTTTTCCAAAAGTAATATTTGAGACTTCAGTCATACCAATATCACTGCAAGATTTTGCTGAATGATGCCAAAGGAACAGGCAGGCTTTCGAGCAGGATTCAGAACATCTGATCATTTACACATCTTAAGTCAGATCATTGAAAAGGCTAACTAATATCGTTTCAACATCTGTCTAGGATTTGTGGATTACGAGAAAGCATTTTATAGTTTAGACAACCAATCACTATTAGATGCTTTGGAGAAACAGATAAGCGATGAGAAATACATCCGCCTCATCAAAGATATTTACACAAATCCTATAGTGCCAAAATTCATCTGTATGATACTTCTACAAATACTTTCAAAATCCTGATAGGTGTCAGACAGGGTGATCCAATTTCTCCGAAACCCTATACAGCAACCATGGGAGACGTATTCAGAAACCCGGATTGGCAATCAAAATGAATTGCAATAAATGGGAAACATCTAAATCATCTAAGGTTTGCAGATGACTTCATGCTTGTTAGTCATAATCCTCAGGAACTACAGACAATGATCCGTGAGAAGAGTGTCATGAGTGTAGATAGTAAAAAGGCACGACTCAAAATGAACATTAAGAATACCAAAGTAATTATGAGCAACCAGCTACAAGATCATTCAATTACAATTGATGGCATAACAATTGAGAAGGTGGATAGCTACATATACCTCGGCAAGAACATCACCCTTGAAAATAAAATGGCAGGAGAGGTGCGAAGAAAAATACAGTTAGCTTGGGTGAAATTTGGGAAACTCAGTATCATATTCAGAGATGAGGATCTTCAAATCTTCCTCATCAGACAAATCTTCAACCAGTGTGTAATTATGGTACTATCCTTTTGGGCAGAGACTTGGGCAACAACTAAGAAATTGGAAAAAAGGCTTAGAGTCACAGAAAGAGCAATGGAGAGGATAATGGTAGGAGTTACAAGAAGAGACAATGTCAGAAAGGAGGACTTAAGAAGAACAAAAACACATGCCGTGGATATCATACATGAAATCAAAATCAAGAAATTTAGATGGGCAGGAAGTAAAGATTATAGTTGGACACATATTATAACTAATTAGCCACTAAGAAGACAAACCAGACGAAGAGGCAGACAGACCCAGCTAGCCACCTGAAGTCGGGCCGATGTCGGAAGTTGGTTGCCAGATGTCGGCATATCGCCGTTGGCTTGAGGTTAAAATGTCCGCCAGCCCAACATCGTCACTACGTCATTTTTGTGATATATTGGCATAACGTCATTTTCCGACAATGGCCTAACATCATGTAGTGACGATGTTGGGCTGGCGGACATTTTAACCTCGAGCCAACGGCGATATGCCGACATCCGGCAACCAACTTCCGACATCGGCCCGACCTCAGGTGGCTAGCTGGGGAGTAGGCGTTGGATGGACGACATCAGATACTTCGGGGTGTTATATGGATGCGACAAGCACAAGAAAGAAGATATTGGAATGGTGATGAAGAGGCCTTCCTTCTGCGGTGGAGAGATATAGGCTAGATAGATAGATAGAAAGATGTCATAATTGTTGAATTTACAAACTTTGTTCATGAATATGCATTAATCACCATAGAATGACAACACTTAATTTAATGAAAGTTTCACAGTAAAATATAATTTGGAAAAGTAGCATTAGCTATATTGATCACCGCGTGTTAATATTACATGAAATTGTCCTAATTGCACTGAACCGCACGCGGCAACATATAAAAGGAGGGGAATGTGAGCGGTTAACGAGATTGTTTGCCCCCGAATCACTCATGTATTCAATTGTGTTATTTTCAACATTTCATACAAATAAAGTCTAGCATTTACATTACTTGACGTTTGCCAAGAAATTTATTATTGAAAGGATTATTTTCGTTTTTTTACCTAGCGAAGATACACATGGTCAGTGATGCAAAGCCAGGTTAGTTGTATTCCGTTTTTGTTCTAGACTGGCCATCTATGTTGCAGTGTTCATTAATATAACAAACTTTTGCAAAAAAAGCAAATAAATGCAAGTTGATGACAGGCATCCGCTGCTCCAGGAAAATGCTCCTGCTCCTGCTCCTGCTCCCTCGAGCATGGTGGACATGACAGAAGCTATAGTCTCTTTCTGCAACGGGGCCCTGGTGTAGTTGGCCTCTATCCTGGTATACTGCTAAAGCACAGGCAGTGAGCATCCAAATATTGTTTGCTTCTCAAACAGAGTTTTATACCACTTGGCACCTCTCACCAAGAATCAAAGTGCTAATACAAATCACACTAGGAACTGGAGATACATTTCTATAGTATAATCGCAACTAACAGGATTTTTTTTTATTTTTATTGCACTTTGTATACAAAAATGTATTTAAAACCCATGTCTTTAATGTACATGAAAGGAATAGACAAAATCCATACAATATGTTATAAAATTCATGTTTTTAATCAAATTGAAGTCAGAAAATATGTGGTAGGTATTACAAACACAATTGACTATACCCTTTTCGTTATCTCATCAGCTCATTTGTCTGGTAAATATTGTAAAAATTGACAAATAACGAACACAACCATTTAAAAAATGTGCTTTGTCTTATATCTTTTTCTAAGGCTGTATATTATCCAATATAATTCGCGTGCGACGTGGTTTGCAAAGAATGCATATGAATTGATTCTGAGGTAGTTTAGGTGACAGACCGTGGCATTTTATTGTTCAAATAGTCAATTTTAAAACCGCATTTGTCCAACGTTTTACATTATCCAACATTTGACATGGTCGGTGATAACAGACATGCCCACGCTGTGTGTTATGGGATTCATCAAATTCGTTCATTAGTATTATTATTATTATTTTTTTTTTTTGTGGGGGCGTTTCTCTTTACTGCTATTTACATTTAATGTAGAAACTACCAGTTTCCCGTAGGCAATGTGTTAACATAATACGTATGACGTAAGTATACGTCCGGGAAATATTACACAAGGGCGACTATCATTATTAGTGCTATTTCTGTGAAAATTGTGTTACAAACAAGTTTAGTCACTCATATGACTGTAGACACACCAAACGAAAACTATCCTCTAAGAATGACAGTGTATATTAGTATATTCAGGACCTTGGCGAAAAACAACAACATAGTTGGCCATGCTATCCTGAATAAATATTGTTGAAAAAATACATCAATACAATTTTTGTTTTTATTATTACAATTTTTACACTCCTCTTGTCATAAAAGGTAATTTGACAATTTGACCGATGTTCACTCTCATCTTTTTGTTAAGTCTCGATCGATCTCGCTCAAAATTGTATTTTAATGTTCCTTATTATTTTATATTCATCCAATTTCGTTAACAGCAAGTAATTAGCAAGGCTAGATGCCCATGTAATTATGATTAAAGTGATCCATTAGCTTTGTGAAAATTCAACCAAAATCACTTTTGGCACTTCTCTTGTACCTTTGTTGTTTTGCTTACGGTAACAGAAGAATGGAATGGGTTTTGTTTAAATGTCTCCCTAATAATGGAAATATCTAAGATTGGATTTTAAAGTGTCTGTAGACGCTTTCGACCTTAGTCAAGAAATTTGGAGACTAAATTCTGCATAGTATCCAAATTTGGATACTTCACGCCAACGATCAGTATAAAATCAGACATCGATTTACTTCTTTTTCCACTAGGTAAACAACTATTGCTTTTCTATGAAAATCTCACATATCATTCTTAAGAATCTTACAATAATATTCGCATATGATTGAAGTCTCAAATATCACTTTTGGGGGAAAATATCATGTAAATGGATCACTTTAATAATCAATCATGTTTTTTGGCAAAAGAGTGATGCCGTTCATTAATAACCCACTTTTATCATAACACACGCCGACAAAATATACCGCCATCCTTTCATTACGTTAACAGCAATTTATGAAAAATTAATGTTAGAACAATATGCTCATTGCTCTTTACAATGTAATACGCGATATTTTATAAAAGGCTAACATAACGAGAATATTAATTTATTTTATGATATCATATAGATACTGTCTATATTTAGAGAGCAACCATTATTAAAACTTGCGAGATTATTGTCTTATATGAAAGAACTTATTGACAAAGAAATGATGTGAACATCTCAAAATAAGAGTTTAGCATTCTGCAGACCCTTTATTGTTTTTCGTTTACATTTTGTATACATGATGTTAATACACAAAATGTTTATAGTTGAGTTCTGGTAGAGGGCGCTACACAGAACAATTTTGTTATGAGATAATGACAGACTGAGTGTCAAATTTATAAGAGCATACAATTGTAATGACAGAAACGGCTGAAATATCCATAACATAACCATTTGTCATAATGGGGAGCCCCACAAATATTTTACAATTTTGAACCAGCCTTTAAAAACAATTAAACAATTTTTCTTCTTTTTAACAATTTACAAAAGAGATTTTTAAAGGGACTTAGTAACATTGTCCAAATCCTCAAAATAAATTTGTAATTCTAGCGGTTCCCTCATACCTTGTTGTATTCGTATTAACAATAAAATCTTGGGACTGGTTTCGGTTTTTCAAATTTCCCTTTCGTTACAAAGATAATGTACGATCGTTTTCTTATCGTGTACAAAGTGAGTGCAGTGAGTTAGTGAATGTCAGTTTGAATTTTCGCTCATTACTTGGCCATGCAATGTCCATTTGACTTGAAATATTCACACAATACCCTGTGGACATATGAGATAGCAACAATATACATTGCATCAACCATTCATCACTTTTTGCACATGTCAACGAAGTTATTAGATCCCTTTAAATAGTTTTGATTATATTTCTATCTAATCACCTTTTCATCAAAACATCACATGCACAATATTTGTATTTGGTTGAAACCAATGAGTTTTCAGAGAGCCCCCTTATGAGTATTAACGGCTCTTTTTAAAAGATAACCCAGGTCGAAATTCCCATAGAACATCAACCCATAGGAAACCCATATAAAACCAATAGGCATATTGGTTTCTATTGGTTTCAATAGGGAAATTGGAATATGGGTTGTTATGGGTTTCTATTTCATACTCATATTTTCCTTATCAACCTCTTCAGACAGTGCAAAAGGGAAAAGGAAGGCATTGCCTCTTATAGAAGAGGGTTAAAGAATTTAATTTAGAGATGAACAATACATTGATATATATGTAAATCAGCGTGTGGGCGGGCGGTCGGTCGGGCGGTCGGTTGGTCCGTTGCACAAAGTTTTTGGAGCGAACTACTTTCACAGTTTTTGAGCAATTTTTATGAAATTTGGTACACTTAATGTTCTTGGGGTAAGGGTGTGCAAGACACCTTTGTTGTGAATGTTAAATAAGGCGTTGCCATAGTAACCACAATTTTGCACCAAAATATGAACATCTTGTGGAGCGAACTTCTCTCACAGTTTTTGAGCAATTTTGATGAAACTTTACACTCTGAATGTTCCTGAGGTAAGGGTGTGCAAGACACATTTTGCGAATGGTAGACTTAATATTGTAAAGGTGAGGGTGTGCAATGCTTATCTTTTTCGTTTTTCGAATATGGCGTTTCCATGGTTACCACAAATTAGCTCCAAATATATCTGTGCACCATACAGTGTATTTTTATATCCTTTTCACAAACCAGTACTGAGGGGGTATTAATCACATTCAGTGATATTTCTAGTATTGATATTGTTTTCTTGAATATTAAGTTTCATCTAGGAATTGAAAATGTAGTGAAAGAATTGATTATATTATCATTTCATTGAAATACACACCATTACAAGTTAATATGTGTGTTAAACAAGTATCAAATTCATAAACATCATAGTTTGTTGGATGAATGATATGCATGAGACTGGCATAAATATGCTAATTACCTCCGCCCAACGAAGTTGCAGGAGGTTATGTATTCGGTCCCGTGTGTTCGTCTGTTACGCGCATGCGCAGTCTAACTCTATAGCTACGCGGCCTGTATGTACATATATCATTAATTACCAGTTATGCGACTGTGCAGTGAAAGTTCGAGATTCGAACATTACCGAAATTTGTCATGGTTTTTCAAATCTTTCATGTGGGTTTATATGGGTCATTAATGGTTAGTATGGGTCCTATGGGTTTCTATGGGTCATGTGGGTTTATATGGGTCCTATGGGTTTGTATGAGTGTGGGTTTCTGTGGGGCCTATGGGTTTGTTATGCGTCTAGTATAATGTGTATGTCCTCTACGGGTTTTATTCTATGGGTTTCTGGATGCTCAAAATTCCCAGCTAGGGCGACTGCAGCCCAATAAAATAACACTCCCGCATTATACGCCTATGCAACCCCTGCCAGTTCCTGCCATCACTCTTCTTTTGTTTTGATCCAAGCTAGGATTTTGAAAATGTTCAAAACATGATTTTCTGATCGTGCCATCACCTGCGAAGAGAACCTGCGATGAGAAGAGAAGACACGACGCATGCATTTCTCGTGACCCGTCGAGCTATTGTTTGATCAATAGGCCAGTCTAGGTTTATTTAGCACGATAAATTACATTTTAAACATCTAAAATAAGAGATACAACTCATCTGTGGCGATAAATGAGAATTAGGCGGAGTTTATTGCGAAAATTGCTTTCGATTGGGACGTTTGATTGTTTTTAACATGATTCGCCCTTCGCAGGTAATTACAGGTAGTGGCAGCCCATCGCAGCATCAAGTATGGCTGGCCCTTAACAGATCTATACCAGTAAGTGGGATGCGGGGGGGGGGGGGGGTGTCTAGTTTAGACTATGGTGAACGTTTTAATTAGGCCGCTGGATGGCGACAAAACCCACGTTTACGTGAGTAATCTTATTTACAGAACAGGGCCAATATTTTAACAAGTCTATTTTGGATGAAGTGAATACGAATTAAACACATGATACTTTAGTTGCTAACTAGGGTTAACGTAGTGGGTCCCTAGAGCCTAGACCTTACCCAGCTAACCTTAGTTGGGACTAGGAAAACTGTTTGTTGCTCACTAAACTATGGCATTTAAATTACTATAAGCGTGGAACTAGCAAGCGGGGTATTATGAATATGGGCACAGGACATCAGCAAGAAAAGTGGATCTCTCTCTTAACATTACTTGTGTGGCGTAAGGCTTTTGGCCATCTGGCGGGCAAGAACGTACGGTAATACTGTTTGCGAAGAGGGGAATTAACTGAATGCAGGGCAGTCCAAACGGGATATATATACAAAACAAATTTGTTTGGGGTGGGGGGGGGGGGGGGGCTGGGTTTGTTTTGTACGCCGAATTGAAATTGAAATTGAATATGATTTTCTTTTGAAGTGGGAGGGGGGGGGGGTCTAATGCTAAATATCACGTGTATTTTCCGTGTGAAATGTGTCACTTTATACTTAATTAATTCGTTATGCAAAATATAAATGCACAACATTTATTTCATATTTATTCTATACGGGTTCCTATCAAAATACTGTAACGTTTAAAATTCTATTCAACATGTGTCTAATGTCATAATCTTGTGTTAATATAGGTTTTCCCATCCATTTTCAAACAATCGTCATTAAATTTCATTAATTTAAACTTCGTCCGGAAAATCCTTCACCGGTCATATGTGATGTTTGATTTCGTAATTGCGCACACAATTTCGATCTGTTGCTATACAAATTCGTCATCGCACCGATTATTTTACTCAAAGCTTATTAAATTTCGTCCGATCGCTCCTGCCGGTGTACAGTGAGATGATCAATGTCGTCATTGTGCATTCAATTTCCTTATTTCTCATTCAAATTCGTCAAACAACATTTGTTTGCATTTTGAATAACATATGATGTGTTAATGTAGCTCCCAACACACATTCATTGCATTTCCATGAATCAATTAATCAATTAGTCAGACTTCTGGTAAATTATCGTTTTTTTGAAATGCAATATCGAAGTGAATTATTTTGTGATCAGCTTATCGTTTTAGAAGCACTTATTATTGAAGGTAGTAATTTTGGAATTAATTGTATGAGTTTCAATTGAGCAATACATATGAACCAGGGCAACCAGACTACATGAAGAATTTGAAAGTCTAAGTCTTGATATCAAACGATCAATGACGAATTCTAACTTCACATTGTGCGTTTTATAACCAGTCGGGATGAATTCCATTGTAAAATGACGAATTAGAATGAGCCAATTTCGAATTTGAATGACCATTGATAAATTAGAATGGTAAATGACTAAATCGAATGTAGCATTTGTAGTTTCCTGACTTCTCGGGTCGAAATTTAAGTTAGCATTGTATCAATTTGATTAACGATAGTTTGAAAATGGATGGTTAAACCTATACTTGCTAATTTAATACAACAGCCTCCTAACTAACGTGTTAATGATTTTTCTCTCTACCTGTGGAACGTTGTTAAACGAGATCCTCTATTTGTAAGTTTTGATAACATGACCGTTTAGTTGTATTAAAACCCTTTTCTCCTGATGTTTTCATGTTGTAATTGTTGTTTCTTTGATTTCTTTTACAGGGCTCCTTCCTCATCGCTGTGACGTGCGTCCTGGTCCCGTGCGAGATATTCAGCGCGTGTATCTATGGTTACCGCGCGTACGAATCGCGCTAGAACACTGACTTCGACGTGCCCCTCTTTGTCGGCATAACCGTGTGGGGCGCCATTATATTTGTGGTCACCATCATGTGGAACTGTTACTACTGTTGCATAGCAACGCCTGAGGAGGACTATGAGGAGGAGGTTAAGGAGGAGATAGAGGAGGAAGAGGTTTGTTTGTTTGTTTTGTTTATATTGTTTGGTGTGTTTAATTGTTTCTTGATTATATAATTGTTTGTTTGGCAATACAGACAATTAGCTTCAATAACTCAACGACACATGGGCAGTGATGGGCAGATACAATAACCATCATACTTGGACTTTTCACACACAAAATACCAGGACAACGGGCAGGAAACTGTACTCATTATATAAGAACGACAGCGCAATGGTTTACGTTTTCTAATTGTAAACAGCGTTACCTTCTTGTCTTTCTTTAAGTTTTTGTTTTCTTCCTTTAACCCCATATTTAATCTACAGAACCGACAGGACGCGATCCGAACCATGCAGGAACGGTTCACCAACAATCCGATAGTAGACGACGTATCCGTCATATATGCAACAAGAGCGAGCCGGGAGGAGTAACCATGGCAACGAGAACCTCGTTGCTGAGTCCTCGCAGTACTCTGCACTCAGAGGAGCGCAACCTTCTAATTTAGAGTCGATAAAGTAAAACTATCGTCGTGAACACGACATCAGGCTGTGACGTGGCATGACCATGATAGTGCGTATGTCATGCTTACCATGTGGCATCCATTAAACTTTATAACATGTTTAATTGAATTCGAATGTCCGAGCTAAGCCTGAAATGGCGAGTTATGGCTATCCATTTCGCTAGTCTTACCAAACTGCCCTGCTTTTGTTTGCATGCAGTTAGAAGCTACATTATCAAAGTGAACAATACAGTTCAAGGAAGCAATTTTCCGATGATAATCGGTTCAAAGTCCTTTTAATGTGCTTTGACTACTCCGGCTCTATGGAGAAAATAAAACAAGCGTAACGTCGCATTTTTGGAATTTGTTCTAAACAATGTTAGGCAAGGCATATGTGTATGACCATGGCGGTTGCTAAGAATACAATCGTCCAACACCGACCCACCATCAAATGCCCGATGAAGAATAAACTGTTTAGTAATATTACTATGATAAAACTGTGCTGTGGCATGATCATGATAGTGCGTACGTATAAAATGATTTGAGTATGCGACAATGATGACGTCAGACGCAGATGAGAATCATCTATACTATTATGCGTTTATATCAACGTGATTTACACCCTTTTTAGCTGTACATACACATGGATGGTTGGTGTAAAGACACCGCTTCGTTACGTCAGAGGAGCTATTTTAAATGCGCTCAAGGAGGGGCCATTGTATGCGTATGCCGCGCGCTATGTAGCTTACCTACGCTACAGATGCGCGTGGGTGTCGCGCTTGCGTACGATTCCGGCTGGTTCGTAAGACATGGCGCTGTCCGGCGCGCATACCCGACCTCGTCGACGCAGCCACTTTGATAAAAAAACATTGATATGAACTATAATTATATAGGTATATCTACTGTTTGATTATACCAAGGATGCTAGTATGATACGCATTTATTCGGGGGTATCACGCAACAGCGCGAATACATTATGTTTATACAGACATAAGGCTGCTTTGTATACAGTCCCAAACAGATATGTGTAAGTAATTTGGCTCAAAACAAATCGTATATTGTATTTTCATGAGCCTTTCATCATGAGTGTGTTTATTGTACACAGCGTATTATATTATAACCTTACTCGTAGTTTGTAGAAAATATATTTACCATTGTAATGAGGATTAATGCAGCTGTATATCACTATAACCAGTATTACTATTTAAAATGATCTAAATACGTTTACATTTTCCTCTAAAGTAATATTTCAGACTTCAATTAGTACACCAATTTCACTATACGATATTTGAAAATAAGATGCGATATTTTCATAAAAATTGAATAATGTTTACCAAGTGAAAAAAAAAAAAAAATAGTGAACGATCCCGATAGTTTGCATGACGTATCCAAAATGGGATGCTATGGACGATTTAATATCCAAATACTTTTGAATACGGTCGAAAACGTCTATAGACGAAGCGGCTTTCAAATACAATCTTAAATACCTCCATAATTAGGGAGACATTTGAACAATCGAAACCCATTATTTTCTTCTGCTTCTGCTACCATAAGCCAAACGACAAGATACAAGAGAAGTGTGAAAGGTCAAATTTAGTTTGCTTGCATTTTACAAATTTGGTCACTTTTAATATTAAATATTGAAATACCTACACAAGTCTACGCAGATACGTTTAAGCCGAAAGAGTTAAACAGCCCGAATTCCCATTAATGGCACATCTGTACTCACGACATAAACCAAAAGAAATACCAGTGACTGTTTAAACCATCATGCACCTGCCAATTTGACAAGCCCTTTGTGTTCATTATAGTGCAGGTCATTCTGCCCAAACATACAGGCAAATAGTACGTATATCTTGACATTCCAGTCACAGTATAACCGGTCACCAGTATACAAATGATGCGCAGGTATGAGTGGGTCGGTAGGAATTGTTTGCACAAGGTAACTATGGAACTGTTAAACCCACGAGGCGAAGCTGAGTGGGTTTAGACTAGTTTCCATAGTTACCGCGTGCAAACAATTCCACCGACCCACGAAATAAACTTGCGCATCATCTGTTTTATAGAATGGGCATTGCTACGCCCCCCAAAAAGTCAAACAATTAAAAATTAGAAAAATTACCGGATGCATGAAATAATTTTACCGGACGCATGAAATTTTTTACCGGACGCATGACATTTTTTACCGGACGCATGATTTTTTTACCGGACGCATGCAATTTTTTACTGGACGCATGAAATTTTTACCGGACGCATGACATTTTTACCGGATGCATGATTTTTTTACCGGACGCATGACTTTTCATGCATCCAGTACAATTAATTGTCTGCACAAATTTTGCTCTCAACCAATCAGATTGCAGGGATTCATCAACCCATTCTATAATAATAATTGCGACATGGATCATACACAACATTTTATTACTGGCGACCGATAATACTATATGACTAAAAAGGCCAATATACACTTTGCAGAGGGATTTACACAAGCTGGCGTCACACACACACTTATCTAGATAATAGTAAATATCTAGATAATTCACCTAGGTACGTTGCAGACAGGTTACAATTATGTTACGAATTATCTAGACAATTTTCCCCTATGTGACACCGACTGTTGATACTGCAGACACACGGCGTAAACAGTTAGGATAGTACTGCTCAGTCTTGAATTATTAGTCAGGACTAAAGTTGTGCAACCGATGAGAATACAGGCATTTCTTTCAGTCGGTATGTAAAGGTCGCGTTATATGACATTGATGAGCCATGTATAACGACTTTACGCTCACCACTTATAACAAGCATTATTGTATTATTATACTAGTTATGTACTAGTATTATTAAATGGGAACCATGCTTTGTATGGGAAATACTTAGATAACAAGTATATCCCATACGAACATTTTTTTTTTATTGGTACCCACGTGCTTAATATTCTAGCTGAATTGAAATAGGATTTTTTTTTTTTTACTGATTTTTATGGTAAATTCTGCGTGTAGATATGTCTCCATGTAATTATTATGTTCGTATCAACGGCTTTTATACTACCTTGTGCCAATGGAGCCTGTTCTATTAACTGTATGGTCATGTTTTGGGTAATGGAAGTAATATAAACTGTAACCATTGTATTATCATAATCATTCATGAACAACTTTTTTAAATCGGATATTTCAGATGTTAAACTTTTTCGTATTGTATGCTGTCATTACGAATTGTTTGTTCGGTGACAGAATTTCGAAAAAGAAAAACTGCATATTTGGAATGCGTCAAATGTTGATTATACTTCACTCTGTCTTTTTTTAAATTTTATGTCAACACGTTTTTTTTGTTCGCTGGCAGACTATTGAATATATCTGTGTATGTTTATAACGCTTTGAATGTTTAGTACACAGTAACGTATTTCAAAGTACCTACATAATACAATTATAACATTTTATTAAACAAATGAAAACTTTTGTTAATTATTTTGACAATAATTGATACTCTTACACAATGTTCTGTTCTAATTATCTCCTTAATATGTGATTTTATTTCAATGTGTACATCATTTGTATTCATCATCATCATCATCATCATCATCATCATCATCATCATCATCATCATCATCATCTTCATCATCATCACCATCATCTTTACGTTACCGGTTACGGTAATACTACATTATTTGTAGTACAATAGGTAGTAGATATATCAAAGTAGCATCACTAATATTGTTATTGATAAACATATGATATTCATGAATAAAAACATGCATACACAAATATTGAATAAGGTAATACAAGTAGTTATTGTCAATATCGTTACTGGTATTATAATTGTTTTTTGTCATTGTCGCAACCAAACAAATTGTATTATCTTACAGGCTGCATCTCAGATATAATATAATCATGATAAAAAAGATACACTTGTATGGGAATGGTATAATATTTTATACGGAATAACTCTGCCAAGAAAGAAGAAACGCTAGTAAACATCATGTTGTTATATATGAAGAGTTCGTTTAAAAAAATGTTAGGTCCACTTTTGTAAGTTTTGAGAAAAAGAGGGTTTTTTAATTTCTCATAGTAAGCAATGTTGAGAGGATATACAATTCTGATACATGAAAGAGCATCATAATAGGATTGTAAAATAACTCTTTAAACAAATCTCAGCATCTTCTGTTTGTTTTATTAATATTCTTTTCTTATTGTTTTTGACCTAAACTTTTTTGGAAACAAACTGTGTTGGACCTAACCTCTTTTGAAGAAAAAAAAGCTGACTTTTCTTTGTAAATTTTAACAACTTTCCAGTATGAATTTGAGTTTTCTGTTACCTTTACCGGATAGAGCTGCTCAAAATCAATAAATTACGCTGAAAAAATGATTTTTGATGGAAAATGGACCTAACCTCTTTTGGAAACGATGTACCTGTTTGTTTATTAGTTTATTTGAATGTTTGTTTGTTCAACTGTTATTCATCTGTATGAATCGTCCTATCAAATACAATCAACATTCAAATAAATGAAGCCCAGGACAGTGGCATAGTATATGTTACAAATCACAAATCAAATACGCACAAACAAACGCACATACACCCCCTCCCCACACACACACACTTACACACAGGTACATACAAGCACACACACACACACAAGTACACACACAATGACACTTGTTCCACATAGATCCTGAATATAATAATACAAAAGAACAGACACATTTTGAAGGAACGGCAAGAAATTAAATATATTTTAATCATATCTGTCAACACATACAAAGATCACAACATACCATAATAGTTTTATAGATAACAGCAAGGGCGCTTTTAAAAATCTCGCAATGTAAATGCCAGGCTCCATTATCCATAAAACCCTGCTAGCTTAGTTCCTTGCTAAGTGTATTTATGTTGTGCAGTTTATTGACCTTCAATCAGCTTTCCCAGTCCCCAACTAGGGTTAGCTGGTCTTAAGTATCATTTAGGTTTACCCTAGTTAGCAACTAACATATATTGTGTTTAATTCGTAGCCACGTAATCCAGAATAGCAAGCAAAGCTAGCGAGCTTTTATTAATATGGGCCCTGGCGATTTCGCTCATAAGCACAAACACTATGCCTGATGTTAACTGTACGAATATTGCGGCATGCGTCCGTTAAAGGGGAACTAGAGTTTTGGTAAGGCTGATCTTTAGTAATCAAAACCTGCACAATAACATTACAAACTAATAGTTATATCTCCACCATGCTCGAAATGTATCGACAATTACAAACGACTAAGTGAAAAGCCAGGCCTGTTATCATTTTAAAAGAGCCATTAAAACACACTAAAACACTCTGAAAAAGCAATGGTTTCAACCAGTTTTTCATACAAAATTATGCATGTGATGTTTTTGTTAAAATAATGATTAAATAGAGAGATCATCAACAACTATTTAAAATCTCTTTTTCACAAGTTTGTAAAAAGTGTAATAATTTGTTTAATTTTTAAAATAATCATCGAATAAATCTGGGGCCCAGATTTATTTAGATGGAAATTGAATTGAAATTATTGCAATACGCGGATGATACGTCACTTTTCTTTCGAGAAAAATCATCACTAAAATATATATTAAAAGAATTAGAATTATTTGGAAAGGTTGCAGGTCCCGTCGTAAATAAAGAAAAAACAATTTTAAAATGGCTAGGTCCAAAACAAAAGAGATGGGATCTTCATCATTACGGTATTCCATGGTCTGAAGAATGTGTAAAATATTTAGGAATTTATATAGGTACTAATCAAGATATGGTTGTTAAAATGAATTGGGAAACAAAATTACAGAAGATTCAAAGAATTGTAGATAATTGGAAAAAGAGAAATCTCACACTCTTTTGTAGAGTTCTTATTGTAAAGAAATTACTCATAAGTCAAGTTATTAATTTGATTATGTATTGTTCAGTACCACAACATATTATAAAAAGACTGGACAAAATTGTGTATTGTTTTGTATGGAATTCAAAAATAGATAAAGTGAAAAGAGAAATTGTAATTCAAGACTATCATGAGGGAGGAATTAAGATGATTGATTTTGAAACATTAATATCAAGTTTTAGATTAAAATGGTTAGGTAAAATAGTAGACAATTCGAAAGGATATTGGAAAGAGATGTCAAATGTTTACTTTCAGTCTCTTGGAGGGCTGAAACTGCTTTTAAATTGTGCTATTGATATAAACATGCTTAATTTATACTTTGTGGGAAAAATACCAGAATTTTATGTAGAAATTCTGAAAGCATGGGTTATGTTAAATACAAAAAATGAACATTATAATAATATTGATTTAGATAAACAAGTTTTATGGTATAATAAATATGTAGTTTTCAAAAATCAGCCCTTCTTTTTTAAGAAATGGTTCTCAAGTGGTATTACGTTTTTGAAAAATATTTGTATTAATAGACATTTTATGGCAACGACAACATTAATAGATAATATTTGTGATAAAACTTCAAAAGTAGTTGTAATGTTTGAATATTTTAAATTACAGAAAGCAATACCAAAACAATGGATGAATAACTTAAAAGAACATATATGTTTAGAGATACCCAAAGTTATTATTAATGGAAAAGAAAGAACCATTGAGAGTTTATCGAGTAAATTATTTTATGTTGCATTGTTGAAAAGGAGAATTGTAAATGAAGGTCCATCATACTGGACAGATACATTAAACATTGATGTTAATTGGAAGCAGGTTTATAAACGGAATATTATTGATATTAAGGAAAATAAATTGAAACAGTTTAACTTTAAGATGATTTATAATTTGATAGTTGTGAAAAGAAAATCATTTGTAATGAAAATCTGTAACACAGATACATGTGAAGCATGTCAATGTAAAGAAGATATAGAACACGCTTTTATAAAATGCACCATGAATGACATGTTCTTTAGAAAGTTTACGCAGATGGTGCAAAATGTTTATAACATCAACGTAGAAATTAATATATTTACCTTATTGAAAATAAATACAGACCAAAAAATTAATGATATTTTAACGTTAGCTTTTTGGAGTATTTATAAATTGATAGTCATTCGAAACAACCTTGGAAAAGATGAAAGGAAAAATAAATTATGGTTTATGTTCTTAAAAGAAATTTACTCACGTATGCAGATAAATGATTATCTTTCTAACGAAGGAAAACAGACTCTGTATAATTTACCAAATGCATTAAAAATGTACTTCTAATTTGTAATTAATCGTAAAAAGTATATGACTTGTAAACTTGTATGAAATATGAATAAATGCCGAGAAGGCGAAAGAGAGAAAAAAAAAAAAAAAAGATTATTATATTACTTAATACAATAGTAAATTATCGCGATAACAAAATAATGTTCGATATCATGATTTGTTCAACATCAAGTTCTATCTTAAATGCATGCACACTTAATCTTGTTATACGATACTTTTGTGCACGAGTATAGCGAGGATGCAATTCCATGAACAATTGATGTTGTGCAATATTTTCGACAGTTCAGTTTATAGACATTACAAATTAAGCAGAGAATACTAAATATCACAATGTGTATATAATTTTCCTCCGATATCTACAAAACTTCAGCATGTCAGGGGTGTTTTCCAAAGATCCTAAGTTGAACTTAACTCTATAAGTTAGACTTAAACATTATAGAAAGCTTTTAGTTTCTTTTAAAACAAATTGTAAAAGTACTTTTAAAATGCATAACATGTTGTTTCAAATCATCATTAATATTTTTCTATTAACAAGATGATTCAATTTTCTTCATGTCAAATGTATTAAAAGTCTAATTCTTATTTTTTGCTTTTGAAAATATTTTATTCCAAGGCTACAAATGGTTTCTGAAACTGCCTTCTTACGTTTGTACCAAGGCATGATACATGAGAAAACAAATAAGGGGATAACAATGCGAGTAGTCAATATGAGCGTATCTGCGCGTGCACTAACAAAAATCGGTTATATAACTACTGACATAGATAGCATCAGCTTCAACAACATTGGTTAAATAACCCGATTTTGTTAGTGCACGCTCAGATGCGCACCGATGACGTTTCATATAGTAAAGTTTGAACACATGGTAGCCTATTGTGCTCAGTCATAACAGTACATAGTGGTTTCAAAAACTGTGATTATGTCCATTATTAGTGATATTCAAGAGAAATATTCAATTCTGCAGAAATGTTGCATTTGTTAGTAAAAACAAGCGAACATGTAAGCATTTTCTTTCCCTTTAAAAGGATAACAGGAGGATGAAATTGAAATGTTTAATATGTTATTTAAATATGATTCTGGTTCTAAGAACGCATGAAAATTATGCATTTACAACTATAGGAAAGCCAAAATTTGAATGTTAAAAATGCAAAATATTTACAAAACAAAACACCACTTCTTTCATCGAAAGTCGTTAAGATACGGTTTAAATAGCTAAATAATAAGTCATAAAACATCGCTTTATATTCTATTCACAATATAAAGAATACCTGTCCACTAGTAGGCAGTATACCAACATAGCCTTTACATTCAGGTTGATACTTTAAAGGGGTATTACAGTTTTGGTAAGGTTGAGCTTTAGTAACCAAAACCTGCAAAATAACATTACAAACTAACAGTTATAACTCCACCATACTCAAGGTATACCAAAAATACAAACGACTAAGTAACAAGCCTGTTATCATTCAAAAGGAGCCATTAAAACTAAAGAGGGCGCTCTCTAAAAAAAAATCATTATTTCATACAAAATTATGCATGTGATGTATCGTTGAAATAATGACCGAATAGAGAGATAATCAACAATTATTTAAAACCTCTTTTGAAAATGTTTAAAGAAGTGTAAGCATTGTTTACAATTGTTTGTAAATTATCGAATAAATCTGGTGCCCATATTTATTCCGATCGAATATTTTTGTGATATTTCTGAACCGATTTTTAGTCCTGTAGATGTTAATTAGACCTATAAATGTTCTTTAGTACAATGTTTTATTATTGATTTATATTCTAGAGGGGTTTAGAAGAAATTTCAGCTTTGTTGCCACGTCGGCAACTTTGGGCAACTCTATTTATAAGAATTATAAAGATAATTAGCTAATTTGCATTTTCTGAGATAAGGTCAGGGGTCATTCTCTATCTAGGAATAGTACAATAGTAATTAAAACCAATATTCTAGGGTATTTCGGGGCAAGAAATCCATTTCCAGTGCTCGTTTGCAAGTGTCATGTAGGCAACACCCTGAAATCCAAGATGGCTGCCCCTAATTTGCATATTTATGAATATTATTGATTTTCAGTGGCTATAACCTCTATTAAGCAATAATTACATATTATTTTTCTTCAATCATGTTCTCAATGTGTATTAAAGATACTTCAGCTCGGTTACCACATTGGCAACCTCTGGCAATGCATATAATAAGCATAATTAGATTATTTACCTAATTTGCATATTCCCAGAAATCAGGTAAAATCGTGTATATTGTGAACCCAGAAGGTTTAAAAGACGATAAATACCACTTTTCTAAGGTTTTAGGGGGCAACAAATGCATTTATGATACTTAAATCGATGTATCACCTTTGCAACCAACATGAATCCAAGATGGCCGCCATTGGCATTTTAATGGAGATAATGCTATTTTCCACTTTAACAGCATTTATTTTATAAAACTATAATATTTTTACTGTAAGCACCCGTCTACATTGTGATTTAAGTGTTCTACTTGCTAATTCCAATAATTGAAGGTCCAACATTATAATATTGATCTAATATAACCAAAAGAATGAAGTCGTGTATCATAACATGTGAAATTTGATGAGCAGCCATCTTGGATTTGAGAAGGTTGCCATGGTGATATATGAAAATAAGTATCAGAAATGGATTTGGTGCCCCCTAAAACCTTGGGAAAATGGTATCACTTGTCATTTTTACTTTCCGTTTTTCCAATATACGCAATTTGGGGGAATACGCAAATTAGGTAAATAACCTAATTATGCAAATAATATGCATATCTAGATGTTGTCATGGTGGCAACAAATCTGAAATATCTTTACTACATATTTAGAACATGATTGAAAAATAATAATCTGAAATTATTGCTTATTAGAGGCTGTAGTCACTGAAAATCCAAAATATTCATAAATATGCAAATTAGGGGCAGCCATCTTGGATTTCAAGGTGTTGCCCATACGGTACATGCAAATGAGCACCGGAAATGGATTCCTTGCCCCAAATTACCCTAGCAAAATAGTTTTGATCACTATTGTACTATTCCTTGATAGCAAATGACCCCTGACCTTATTTCAGAAATATGCAAATTTCCTAATTATCTTTATAATGCTTATAAAAAAAAGTTGCCCAAGGTTGCCAAGGTGGCAACAAAGCTGAAATTTCTTCTAAACCCTTCTAGAATATGAATCAATAAAAAAACATTGTACTAAAGAACGTCTCCAGGTCTAATACACACAATATAGGACCGTCTACAGGACTATTTGATCGAATCAAGTTTATACTGTCATTAACATTGCATGCTCTTTCAAATTTGACACTTACCCAGGGGGCAAAGGGGGTTTGTCAGCTTTTGCCTGTTGTAAAAGGTTGGCCACCAGAAATGGCTTCTAGGACCTTCTAGGATCACAACCTAGGTGGACAACCTCGCGGACAAGCTGCTCGAAGCCCACAGAATGAATTTTAAGAAAATCACCCCTACTGTAGCTATATGGTGGGTTTAGGCCTTAGGGGTTTTGAAGTCCCGATCTCACATTGTTCATAATTACACCACGATGCTTAATAATATCTGCTTGTCAATTCATGGACGTCTTTCTTAGATTCCTGCGCATCATATGATACCAAATTTGAGCATATTGCATATTTGGTTGTTGTGAAAAATGTTGTTAAAGCGTGATGCATCACACACGGAAGTGACATTTTTAATGGAGCGTTTATGTATAAAAAGCAAATATAGTACCAATAATTACAAACAATGATATATTTTGATCAGTACAAACTAAATGTGCATCAAAATAACTTTATATATATGTTTACCATGAAATAAACTGGTTAAAAACACTAAACAATAACATAAGCAATAAAAACAAAGAAATACATACGAATTTGAATCTGTTCATGTAATTATTTCTTTAGATCTCTTCAAAATTACATTCACTGATACAAAAATGCATCAAAACATAATAAATTTACTTTGTTAGTGTTCCATGAATCAGACACATTAAGAGTTGTGGTGTAGGGAGGGTGGGGGCCCGGTGGGGGGGGGGGGGGGGGGCATGACCATGCCTTATTGTCAGTGGACTCCACAACAGTATTAAAATGATTACCATTAGTATTATGATGGATTTAGTGTGGGAAGGAGACTAAATAAATAGTCTCTATTTGTAGTTGTCTTTAATATTTTTGAGCTCAGATTACAGCATATTATTACAGCCGTGGATCGTTTTGAAAAATTTACCCAACAATGCTTTCTATGACCTACGATAACAACCATGTTGGACAACTGCTGAAAGTATGAACTGAAAATTGAAAAGTGCCCTTTCTATACATGTATACTTTACCATACTTTCTGAGATACGCATACATATTTTGAATGAGAGAACCAGTTATAAAACAAAAGTCCATTATTGCAGATAATAATATCTACCAAGCAAATACATGCAAAACATCAAATGTAAATTGTAGTTTCGACAAAACATGGTATTATCGCTTTCTGTGAATGATCTTTTCAATTTCTGACTCGCCAACTTATATCCCAGATACCCCCCTCCCACACCCTCCCCCCCGCTCAGTCTCTTCGCTCCCTCGGGCTTGGTCGCTTCGCTCCTTGCAACGGTCTCACTCTCACATCTGGCTCAAAGTTGGAAGCACTGTGAGTGTGGTTGGGGCATGAGCCCCTATACACACATAAAATCGTGAGCCCCCATAGGTTTTGCCCCCCACCCCCAAATCCAAAACTTCTTCCGGCACGCCATCTAAACATCTACACCCCCCCCCCCCCCCCCCCCCCTGAGAGGACTTTCAAGCAATTGTTTTGGTCTCGAAATATTTCGGCAGGTGGTCTCGGCCGCGAACAAATTGGTCTTGGTCCGGTGAACGGCAAATCATCCCCCCAGGTGTCAGAACCTGTCTACGCCACTGCTGACAACGGCAGCCTATGTAGCATGGAACCGCCTTCTTTGAGCAAGGACAGTTCTTCTAGCATCCCCTGACACATCCACACGATAGTGTCTTTTCCATCGATTCACGCCAGGCTTGTTGTGTAGATGGCACTGGAATTGGTTTCCCATCAGTCAAGGACCATCCGAACTCTGTACACGATGGAATGTTTGGCTTGGCGATGTGCGCATTCTTGTCAATGATGGTCGCATGAGCAGCTCTATTTAGGTGCAAGAGGAAAGCATCTTCTGTGGGAGGCAGCAGCTTCAGGAGAGTTGACTTGTTGTTCAAGAACTTGTAGGCTCTCAATTTTTCAAGATCAGAATCTTCAAATTGGTCGCTTTTGGTGGTGTACACATCTATGGTCAGTTCTCGTGCCTGGGTGATGAGGTCGCCTGTTATGGCATTTGCTTGGTTGTCACCATAGTCTACCACTGCAGGTGTGTTTCGTTTCATGCTGCTCTTGAGCCATGCTTTCTTGCCGCTGAAGCATGGGTAGCTAGTGGTATCTCTGCCACTCAGACTGCGCATGACACAGATTATTGTTAGTGGTGGACAACTCTACATTTTTGATTTCATAGGGAAGCAGAGTGCAGTAATAGTCCTCCATCTTTGTTCAAGGAAGACGGCAGTATGAGAAGTGGTACCAATGCTAGCCTGGTGAAGGTCTTAAAAGAGGAAACCAAAGTGACATGTGTTTCCGATTTGCCTCAGGATGACAACAAAACAGCAGTTGTTGTTGATGCAATGTGCGCCATACGGCGCTGGTCATTTCACAAAGGGGAAACATTTGAAGCAATCACCGAACGGTACGCAAATCTGTTGCTGAAATATGTTCCTGTTGGTACCGAGATCATACACTTTTGTTGCGACAGATACATTTGAGCCAGCCTGAAGTCTGCTGAGCAGGAACAGAGGTATACCCGATCCAAATTAGCCAAGGTATATGAAGTCAGTGGGCAGTACACAGCTCATGATCGACAGGAGTTTGTCTCTGTATCAGCAAACAAGGCGAACCTTCTGAGCTTCCTGTGTGAAAGGTGGTGTGAGAATGAACAGCGTGAACCTTCTCTTGGCCAAACTCATCTGTACCTTGGTGGCGGATTCAAAGAAGAAACAAAAAATATGCTCGTCACAGGAGGATCTGTGGTGGAAGTTCCAGCCCTTGAATCTACACAACAGGAGGCTGATACACGGGTCATACTCCACACACTCTACAGTCTCAAGAATGATGGAGTCGACAGCGTTGTCATACATACCACGGTGCAACAAATATCACGGATCTCTCAGAGATGTGGGTGAGGACAGCCCATAATGCATACCTACCTATCCATGATATGATTGTAGCAGTGGGGCCATCACAGAAAATGAATATAACATTCACGGATATCAATGATAGCAACTGGTGACTAAGAAAACGAATAGAACATTTGCGGATATCAGTGATAGCAGCTGGTGACTTAAGAAATGAATAGAAAATTCGCGGAAATCTGTGATATCAGTTGGCGAGTCAGAAATTGAAAAGATCATTCACAGAAAGCGATATTACCATGTTTTGCCGAAACTACAATTTACATTGTATGTTTTGTATGTATTTGTTCATTTGGCTTGGTACATATTATTATCTGCAATAATGGACTTTTGTTTTATAACTGGTTCTCTCATTCAAAATATGTATGCGTATCTCAGAAAGTAGGGTTAGTATACACGTATAGAAAGGGCACTTTTAAATTTTCACTTCATACTTTCAGCAGTTAAATTGTCCAACCTGGTTGTTATCGTAGGTCATAAGCATTGTTGGGTAAACATTTCACAACAATCCACGGCTGTAATAGTATCCTGTAATCTGAGCTCCAAAATATTAAAGACAACTACAAATAGAGACTATTTATTTAGTCTCCTGACCACACTAAATCCATCATAATACTAAAATGGTAATCATTTTAATACTGTTGTGGAGTCCACTGACAATAAGGCTTGGTCATGCCCCCACCCCCCCCCCCCCCCACCGGACCCCCACCCTCCCTACTCCACAACTCTTATTTTGTCTGATTCATGGCACACTAACAAAGTAAATTTATTATGTTTTGATGCATTTTTGTATCAGTGAATGTAATTTTGAAGAGATCTAAAGAAATAATTACATGAACATATTCAAATTATTATGTATTTCTTTGTTTGTATTGCTTATGTTCTTTATTGTTTAGTGTTTTTAAATAGTT
The DNA here is from genome assembly GCA_037951105.1 of Echinarachnius parma. Taxonomy (NCBI): domain Eukaryota; kingdom Metazoa; phylum Echinodermata; class Echinoidea; order Clypeasteroida; family Echinarachniidae; genus Echinarachnius; species Echinarachnius parma. The sequence continues at coordinate 11,660 of JBAMJV010005652.1, read as the reverse complement.
TATTTCATAGTAAACATATATCTAAAGTTATTTTGATGCACATTTAGTTTGTAATGATCAAAATATATCATTGTTTTTAATTATTGGTACTATATTTGCTTTTTATACATAAACGCTCCATTAAAAATGTCACTTCCGTGTGTGACGCATCACGCTTTAACAACATTTTTCACAACAACCAAATATGCAATATGCTCAAATTTGGTATCACATGATGCGCAGGAATCTAAGAAAGACGTCCATGAATTTACAAGCAGATATCATCAAGCATCGTGGTGTAATCATGAAAAATGTGAGATCGGGACTTCATGACCCCTAAGGCCTAAACCCACCATATAGCTACAGTAGGGGTGATTTTCTTAAAACTCATTCTGTGGGCTTCGAGCAGCTTGTCCGCGAGGTTGTCCACCTAGATTGTGTTCCTAGAAGGTCCTAGAAGCCATTTCTGGCCACCAACCTTTTACAACAGGCAAAAGCTGATATCCGAAAAAAATGGGTGTTTGCCCCCTAATAATATTGTACTTATTCTTGTAAAGGTATTGTGAAGCCGACATTTGTAAAGGTATGTGACGGAAAAAATCTAAAAAATTAAGAATATTTTGGCATTTTTGGTAATAACATGAAGTCAGTTTAAGCGAGGTTTGGTTATTTTGTACAGTATTCGGTCAGCCATTGTTATATATGCGCGGGTCACGTAGGGGTCACGCATAGCGTTGTTTTACTCCGTGGAATCCGTGTACGAACTTCCTCACTGGGTGAATATACGTATAGTGCACAATTAACCGTTGGACGATGGTTTATTAGTTTTAGCTCTATATACTCCACGAAAAAGAGATTTCAAGCCCTAATTTGTTCAGGCATGCTATTAAATGACATTTTCTTTCATATAAGACAATAATCTTGCAACTTTTGAAATTTGGCTTGCAAAAGAGGGGCTATCCCTTTAAAGGGGTAGTACAGTTTTGGTAATGCTGAGCTTTAGTAACCAAATCCTGCACAATAACATTACAAACTAATAGTTATAACTCCACCATGCTCGAAAGATAAACAAAATTACAAACGTTTAGTAAAAAGCCTGTTATCATTTATAAAGAGCTATTAAAACACAAGAGGGCGCTCTCTAAAAAAAATTCAACCATTTTTCATACAAAACTATGCATGTGATGTTTTGTTGAAATAATGATTAAATAGAGAGATCAGCAACAACTTTTAAAACACCTCTTTTGAAAAATTTTGAAAAAGTGTAAGCATTTTTTTTAAATTTTCTTTTTAGATCATCGAATAAATCTTGGCCCCAGATTTATTCCGATTAGATATATTGATTGATATTTCAGCCGTTTCTGAACCGATTTTGATCAAATAAAGTTTATTCTGTCATTAAAATTGTGGGCTCTTTCAAATTTGACGCTCAGATTTTCATTATCTCACAAAAAGAATTATTTTGTGCAGCGCTCTCTATACCAAAACTGAACTCCCCTTTAAGGGCCCTGGATTAACTTATATGGGGATCACAAAATCTAATCGGGAACAGGACTGGTTGAGACTATCGTACAAGACAGAATATGTAGAGAAGCATGCATATTGCAGTTTATGATTCAAAACACTTCTGACATTGCCTATTAACTTGCCCTACAATCTCCGTAGATTGTGGTGCTAAATT